>JAHSPW020000006.1:4102500-4377500 GCA_019985065.2 Arctostaphylos glauca | reverse complement strand
ACCATTCGAGAACCTTAAGAGGGTAGGAGAGGTGATGTATGGATTTGCTTTGCCGCCGAGACTGAAAGATTCATGAATTCCACGTGTCGATGTTGCACAAGTATGAACTGGATGCGTCGCATATGCTGGACTGAATTGAGTTGGCAATTGAGGACGATATTTCGTATGACGAGTGGCCGGTGAGAATTCTGAATAAGTGAGAGCAAGTCTTGCACGAATATATTATTCCATTTACCAAGGTATTATGACATCATCACAAGGTTGAAAAAGCCACATGACAACAAAAGTTGAAACTTTAACTCTTAAAGTATTCACAATTGTTTCTTCCTTGATAAATTTCGGAAACGAATGTTGAATATTTATTTTAATATTT
Source organism: Arctostaphylos glauca (assembly GCA_019985065.2). Classification (NCBI taxonomy): domain Eukaryota; kingdom Viridiplantae; phylum Streptophyta; class Magnoliopsida; order Ericales; family Ericaceae; genus Arctostaphylos; species Arctostaphylos glauca. Next base: position 4,377,127 of record JAHSPW020000006.1, on the reverse strand, counting down.
GATCAATTTGTTTTTTTCTTCTTGAAAGATCTACTGTTGTTTTCACAAAATCAATTGTAAGAAATATTTATTTCAACCATGTAGTTATCAATGTCAAATTAATCCAGCTTTTTCACAAATAAAAAATATCAACGAACTTTATAAAGTCATAATCATATCCGTCCGAATTATAACGATGAGATCTCAACCGACGTGCACTACGGGCACCCAGCTGAATACCGGCACAAAACCAGTGATTGACGGTCTTCTCAAAGCTGGATTCTCTTGACTTTAAAAAAAATGGCTTCTCAATACAATTAAAGTCTGTAGTCTGTATGGCCTTCGCATTAAAAAAGTACAAAGTAATACACCAAATCAAATCGGACCGGATCAAAAAATGGACCAAACCGACGGTGGGTTCGGTTTTCCAACTTGGTCCTGTTTATCGGTTTTCACTTACACTTCTACAACATATCAACAAAACTTGGTCCACGATTCCTTTCTTGCAGGTTTATTGCCTGGAAATGGATAACTACACAAAGATAATAAAAGAAAAAGTTAACTTGACCTTCATCCGACTTCTCTTTCGATTACATGGAAGCAAAAAAAAATCAAAATCAAGCAGATAACCAAGAAAGAACCCAAGAAAGGTAATGTGCTTGTGAATCCAAAAACGAACGCCATAGGAGAGGATGTGGAACAAACAGCGAGGAGATTGTGGAGCAGAATAACGATATAGTTGGCATATGAGAATAAATAGCCACCATTCGAGATCATAGTAACCTCCTCTTCTTCTTCAAGTATGAACTAAATTGCCGCTTGCTCATCGTCAGCTAACTCCTCCCCAAAACCGCGTTGTGCGATTCTGTAGTACAGAATACCCATCGTAGCCAGGCACGCCCTGCAGTTAATTAAAAGGAGAAGCTGGATTAGTGAAAACATATACTCTCGTCTCAACAGAACATATACGGGAAAATTGGGCAATTGTATTCCCAGTTTAATTGGCAATTACATTAGCCAATGATACTTATTAGATTCACTTTCCATCAATTGTACGAGGATTCGAGGTGGGGATTATTCCATACCCTCACAATATGTTTTTGGGTTTTATCCTATCGTTTAGTTGATTTACGAATGTTCTGGTTTTCCGTAAAATGAGAATAACGAAGAAAATGCTTTAGTGACTACATTGTTTCAAGCTCTGATGCAAATACTTAACTGGCCACTGAACCACTTTCTTTAGTTGCAAGGCATTCATTTGTAGTTTTTAACTCCTACAGTTGAGAAAACGAGTACATAAATGACTAGTATAATAAAACAAGATGAGGGGGCATTACATGATAGCTATAATGAGAAGGATTTTTCTTGGATCCATCCTCGAAGATTTTTGATGCCGCACCCGACCCTGTGGTACATCTTCGAAATTTGATGCATCTTTTCGTGGCGGTGCTGTTACTGGTAGTGTTGGTAATGCACTAGACCAGAATGGCAGCAATGCCCTAAGAAACTTATGGCGGAAAGTACCTACAATAGCCAGCTCCAGAATTGTTAAGCCCGAAGTTCTCAATATAAAATGACTAATGAACACACATTTCAGCGAGCACAAAAAAACAAAATTAGACAGCAGTCTATTTGAAATAAAAATGCTGTTCAAAAAATTGAAATAAAGAACAACTCCTACAGAAGAAGTAGAAGATCAAAAGGCTGTCAGTCAGAAGAGCTTGGTAAATAGGGGCATTAAATTCATGCAATATCCATCCAGAAGAGAGTTATCAGGTGTTGGTAGATAAAATCATCCTATGACAAATGCATTCCAATGTCTGCAATCAACCAGGCCGCCTTCACCACCAAAAAAGAACGTAAGACAAGGGAAATACACTCACCCCTTCGTGTGTACTTCTTCTGATTCGCATCTTCATCATCCGCATAATATGAAATTTCAGAATTTTGCCTATCAACTTGGAATGCACTCTTTCGTGTCGTAGTAGCAGGCTGTGTTGTGTCAAAATACACACCGAAATTATATGAAACAGATTAACAGGATACAATACACCATGCACATGTGCTCAGCAATGCACAAAGACATCAAACACTTTCCACTAGTATATTCAAATTTTGTGAAAAAAAATTAGGAGAAAATTCGTCTTACACCAGGACTTGCACCCTTCGTGAAATTGTGTTGATTAGATACGGATGGATTCCCAGAGCTAGGGCCATCTATCTCCACAATATCGTTGGAGACAATTCCACCATCTTTTCCCACTAATGATGGGCTACCACCGGTGGCAGATACTTGCACCAAAGGGTTCGAGTCAAAAGCAGGAGGGGTGCGCGAATCTGTTGCTAGCAAGGAAACTGGATGATTGCCAAACAAATTCTTTTCTAGACCAGTCTGCATGGAAGTAGAGTTATCAAAATCGTCATATAACGAGATTTGGACGCGAACTCATTACAAGATGAAAGTGCCAGAACTATTAAACTTTCGTGTATGCATTCCACCAATACCAATTAGTTTATGACAACCAGAGCCATCCTCTTAGTGAATTGAAGCCTGCTATCGGCTGACTCTTTTCCCATGTCAATCTACCAAGTAATCTAGGGCCATCCCAGTGAATAAGCTTGTGACTACATGGTATGGCAAACCTATGACTCATTTGCCTCACATTGAAAATTGATCTCAGGATTGACAACAAATGTAGAAGGGTGGAAATAAAGAAGTGAACGAGCACAATACAAATGTAGAAGGGTGAAATGAAAGTTCTTGGGACCAAAGTGCATGTAACTAGGAATAGCCAAACTCACACTGAAATCAAGTTCAGTTTTTCCTTTTACCAACCTTGGTGTACTATGACCTCAAACTAAGATCCCGACCAAAATATTAGGGGTGAAATGACTATTTTTCTCTTGCCCACCTCCATTGACAGATATTTGCCAAATAATGAGCTTCAGATAACTTTGCCGGGAATCCAACAAAAACTTCCTTTGCATCAACTCTACCTCAATCACTTGAAGAAGAGGGAAAGCAGGTAAAAGTTCTAGAAAGCATAATCAACGGATGCAAAACTGAAGGACGTGATCAATATCATATTCTTTCCCAAAAAGTTGACAGGGAGAAGTAGAACCACATAATCCCACAAGCAAATCAGAAGAGCTGGGTATCTTCTTAAGAGTTTCATAAGTTAGCTTTCAAATTTCAACATGTTGGCTGGCCACAATTCTATCAGCTTCACACCATTATTTCCCCCTTTTTGAGATTGGGACAGTAGAATATGCAATGACAGACCATCAGGGGATAGCCCTCCTCCATATCAAAACTCATCACACCACTGTGATGGGAAAATATGATTCCAAGTCTCCAGTATCGCTACCTAATGGAAAATCGAAAAACTAATCTGCAGTTTACTGATACATATAATGCATCCAATAGAACATTGGTAACTAGAATGACTCCCTCGGTGAAGAGAAACACATGGTAAAATGTAGGTTCAAACACTGTCTGAAACGTAGTAGGGTTTAAGGGATGATAGTTGGGATAGGCAATAATATTATGAGGTAACCAGGATCATATTCACAAAAGTAACTAGAGAGGGAAGAAAATAGCACATGACAAAGAAGAATGACCCTAAGCATTCATTCATTCATATCATCCAGTCATCACTTTCTATTAGCAGTACAACCTCATAGTGAAAATAAAACATCAATACAACTGTGGGATTTATGACCAATTATTGACCTATAGTTACAAGAGATGGTGACCTAATAACCACAAGGTAAGACGTCAGCCACTTTGTACATATAATGACAAAAAGGTTAGGTTCACCCTATCTACTCCTCCCATACTGCCATTAATGAGGACTAAACTGGTGTAATTACGAAACTCAATGGCTCGCCACGAAAAAAATACAGAAAGGTTATCCAAAGATAGAAATAGCGACAATGGTTCCGGTTACATCATCATAAAGTGACCATTTATTTGTGATTACTAAAAAACAAGCATGAGCATACCTGGATGATTGATTCCTTAAGCTTTGAATGAAGTCGAGATCCAGAATCTTTAATGCTTTTAGGAGGCCATATCTGCAACAATGAATCACCACTGGAAAATGAACCATCTTTGCAACACACAGAAGTGCACAACCAGAAATAGTAGTAATAACAAAACCACAGTCACAGAGAAGGATTTTGATTCAGAAAAATGAATCAATGACTCTACATTCCAAGTAGATTTCAAAAGGGATTACCATATTGAAGCCATCACAACTGATCATGGAGGAAGTGGAATGAAGATTATAGACATTACAAAATTAAGAGATTGAACTTGTTTTTACAAAATAGCTTCCATTTCTAACTAGAAAAAGATTTTGTGAAGCTTCTTTGGCTCTTTTAGATTTTATACAAGAACACAACTTCGGTAAAAGTCTTTAGATGCTTTGCACACACCTAGTTCACAGAGGTCAACCACTCCAAAGCTTTTAGGTTACAGATAATAATCATAACTAGTTCATGGCCCTCTGCTCTCTTTATTGCAACAACAGATAAAATTGATCCCTAGTCAAGGGAAAATACAATGAGACTTAAGGTTAGTATCTTCGCACATTCTTCTGTTACGATTTTTGCTGTCAAGCCAATACAATAATTTTATTAAGGAATAGAACTCATTAATTTATTTATGTCTACTGAATTCCGAAATGTTTTCATAGAAATTGACGTTATCCGTGAGAGGAATGGTTAAGCACCTTTGTCACATTGAATGTGATTTGTGTAGATGAAAGAGTTTCACTTATAGGCTATATAACAAGCCTTGAAGTTGAAACTGTATAAAGACATAAATAAAATTGTAGCTTTAACAAATTTACAGTTGCCTGTAGACTTGGGCTCTCCATTAGGTCAAGAAACATGCTATAAGATGAGATGAAGCATCTCAACTATTGAAACAGAAGACTTCAGTTTAAAATGGTGTACTTAGGTAGGTATTCACAAAAGGACCACCTACATAAGACTCAGGCCAAGTAAGAACTCCTGTCTACTTCAATCAACTCTTAAAACCTGGGAAAAACTATGGACTCAAGCTCCTACCCAGACCATTTTGACTTACCACTGAGTTAGATTTAAATGGCAAAACACCTTGGTGTCTTGGGTAGCTTATGTTGGGCTACTGAAACATCCTCTTGAGAGGAAATCTACCCTTCGATAAAAGAAAAGTAAGTGTGTTTGCGTTAGTTCGCTAGCTTAATCACTTGAATCTAGCACTAGCCATTCTTTCAGAATGTAAATTTTGACACTGATACCGTGGCTAGTACTCATTGTAAGCGAATGTTCTTTTGTTAGACAGTAATTTTATTTTTACTTCACTGATACATATGATCGATGGTTGCTGAAGTGGTTGCATTGTGGTATTGTGGCACATAGGCTATTGTTAATGATAACATTTTTGATGACTAGAGTGCAACAACAGTTTGTAGTTGATCGTCTTTATCCTAATGAGATTAGGAATTAAGAAACCAATTGGAGCTAGACTTCAAACAAGCCCTAGAGATTCCCAATCCAAGCTGAAGTGAAATTAGAGTCACCTATAGTTGGCTTGCCACGAGGAACCACTGAGATATCTAGCTCAAAGGCAAGACTCCAGGGTCAGACTTAATTAGCAAACTGACACTAAATTAGCCGACTGACTGAGATATCTTTCATTGCAATTTCTCAACAGAAGAGCATTTTGATTTCTGAGTTTGTTTCTGTGAGGTGCCATTAGCCACATACCAGCAACCAAATGGCCATTTGCTAACAATATATGTGACAAACGAAATGATTTCCACACGTACTCTACTTAGAAATATGGAACACTATACTATGCAGTACAGTCCACCTATGAAGAACAAAATAAAGCAAGCAAAAGACACCGAGGAAATAAATGTAACTTTGGTCAACTTGTGGAAGTCAATCATACCGGGGTGGAACAGGCAGGACAGGCATATCCAGCTGGAGCAGTGTGTGGAGGAAAACTTTTAATGTGCGAAACCAAGCAATTTGTATGTATAGTATCTAAAATCAGCACCAAAATAGTCAGTTACTCAGTACAATTCAGTTAGCTCGCTCGTAAAGAACAACAATTGCATGTAGGGGAGTGTGAGAACGTGTGGATCATCACGTACGCAAGCAACCCAACCGAGTAGTTTGAGGATCACTCCCCTCTTCGAAAACAGTATGACAAAGGCAGCATTTAGGAGGCCAATCGTATTCTCCATCTATTACCCATTCCGCATAAGTTCGCACCTACATAGAGATAAACCAACTATAGTAAAAGTGCTGAAAGATACTGCTTGACCGCAATTGCAAAATCTCAAAGGCAAAATAAGATAGTAGTGTAAGCAACTCAACATAACAACATTTTCAAAGGGTATATTAGAGGGAAAAGGATAATGCCCTTCCTTTGAGCTCATCATTAACTTTGTCATGCTTTTTTTTTGTTCAATACAATGCTGACATGGCTACAAAAAGAGTATTTTGAAAGTGTCATGCTTTCTTTTTGTTCAATACACCAACTTGACACACCCACTGTGAGACCCCAATCCAAAATAAAAATAATAATAATAATAATAAATAGTAATAGAAAATAATAGAAAATACTATGAACAAATTAAAATTTTGATTGAATTAAGAAATAGAGATTTTTTAGGCCAATTAGGTAGTTTATTTAACAAATGAGGAAATACTCCAACACTATTTTAGGGATAAATGAAGTTGGTTCAAAACATAATCAGAGACCGAGAAATAGTTCGATAAATTATTTTAAACATTAATGGTAACTGGAGGTTAACCTCGATATTACTCTAGGGGACAATTGCGCGGGGAACACATAACAGTTCTTATCCAAATTCTTTAGATAAGAACAACTAGATTTTTTGCATGGGGATAGTTTGCCACGTGAAAACATGTTATGACACCTCCTCCTTCCCAAAGTATATAAATAGCCATGGAAGGCCTTTACTTTTTTTTCATACCTGAGAAATCTGTGTGAAACGGCAAGAAATAAGAGAAAAAAAGTGGCAAGGAAGTGATAAGAAAGGGGCAAGAAATTTTGGGAGAATATACGACTCACCAGTCCTAATCACGACATCAAAGGCAAGGCACGGAATTTAATACTCTACGTCACTCAAGGTGAGTCCGGATATACCCATTTACTTGTGATTTTTTTTTTTTTTTAAGATATGCCCCAAAAATGAAACTTGCTATATTTTGTCAACAAGAAAAAGAAAAAGAAAAGGGAAAATTGTTATATAATAAATTAACGTATGCATGAGATATTATTAAAATTGTTGACGATGATCATATAAATATCATCTTGTGAAATGTGAATTCCGGTGATTCCCTGACCGCTGGGGGTGTGACAAGCGGTGGTTTGATACAAGGTTGGATCCCACGGCCAGGTGGCATCGGATGACGTCATGCCAAATATGTGTTATATTTCAAAGGGTAGCTCCCTTAATTTAGTTCTGGTATATACACTGGAGAATCAACTGTTGAATTTATTTCATTGATTATTTATGTTTAAAACACAACAAACCGTTAATTCCAGTATTGATATAACCCACGGGTTATGAAAATTATATATTATTTATATATACGTCCTCGGCCACGGCCTATGGACCCAATCATAAGTGTTGTCAATATATTAATAAATTATTCTTTTTTTAATTATGTCGTGTAAAATCTGTAAAATGGTATATCTAGATTCATACTAGCTGTAAGCTAATGAGTGTTGCCTTGCAACACAACAGGACCCGTGGCAGGACCTGGCGGACAATGAAAAATTAATCAGCTAAATCTCACGCTTTGAATTTTGTAGTTGAAAACTTATGTAGATATAGAGTTCTATTTTGTTATGTTGAGGTCATGTTAGACCAGTGCTACGGTTTGTAATAAATATCAGATAAGCATGCTTTTAATTCAATAATGATTGTCAGGTTTACACGTCCTTGATGTTATTTTATTATTGAGCAAATAACGCTTCCGCTAAATTCTGCAGCATGTCAAGGGTTAAATAAGATAATCTGATAAAGTTCATAAACTCTTTAATTAACGTAGGAGGCCTCAGCGTGTAGAACCGTTGGCTGGTCACTAATTCGTTCCAATTTGGAATGGGTCGTGACACCCACTTTGTCAGAAAGTGTGGTTGCTAATAAGGTATGCATCACTCCTTTCGTTGAATGGTTCTTCCAGTTGAAACTCTATAGTTCCAGTTAATGATCCCACTTACAATACCCCACTCTATATTGTCCGAAGCAAAACATAAACCCTTGTTGATAAGCGAATTATTGTTTGAATGGAACCCGACAATGGCAAGAAGAGCAAGTATTACAGTTTAAATGACAAGAAGTCAATGTAAGAGTAAGCCACAATACAAAACAGGTAAAAGTGGTGAAATTTCATCTCTCAGTAGCCAGCATACAAGATACAAAAGCTATAATTGAAAGGATAGAAATTATAGTACCGTACCACACATATTTGGTGCTCCGGGAAACATATGCATTCTCCACAAACAGGAACCTTGTGTACAAAACAGTACAACTTAGTTGCCTGAAACCAAATAACCACGTGCGTCAGCCATCAAATCTATGCACCAAAGACCACCACCCACCACTGATGGAGGCACTAAGGTACAAGTGGAGTCAGCTGACCCCACTTGCTTTCATTTCTCAAGAGCGCCATTTAAATTTTTACCCAGAATTTGCTATTTTGTTTCCATTTTAAAATTCTTACTTTTGCCCCAAGTTATGCAAGACTTAAAAATTTCTCCATGGTACAAAAAAACTCTCAACTCCTAAGCGTTTCTTCTTGGCACAAATTACATGTAAAACTTCCAAATCAAAAGAAAAACCAACCATGTTCTCCTTTTTCTTGTAGCTTCTGTTGAAACTCTTGTTTAAAATACCAATTTTTACAAAATTATAGTCGGGACAATTTGTCAGTTCGAGAAAGTTTGTTTATTGATTGCTTTGTTGTTCATTTTTGTTTCCTCATATGATGGAGTGATTTTTTAAAAGAAATGCGAGGGTAAAATTATCTTTTGACTCCTACTTAGTACCAACAATTCTTCCAAACAGAGTCGTATAGTATTATAATTTGACAACGCAAAATTGTGTCCCTGTCCCACCAGAAAAAAAAAAAATTTGAACCAAGCAAGCTCATGGCATCAGCAATGTATGGTGAGTTGCCTCTATATCTAGTAATCAAAGCACCATCTCCTAAAAATTATATGTATGATCTAAATTGTATGATCTAGTATCAATGTAATGTTCCGTATATCATCCCCCTCTCTATCTAATCCAGCTGGATAAATCCAGATATAACTCTAGCAAACAACAAAAATTCACCATCAAACACAAAATCTGAAACACGAAACTCACAGATCTCTCAGATTCCAAATTGTGAGCTCGATTCGATCCCAACCTAGTAATTCACATCGTTAGCGACTGAAGCTCCTAGTACCAGTAGTCTAAATCGAACAAGAGGATAATCACAGAGTGATCTCCGACTACACACCTTTATCGAACCTGAAAATATCTGATCGAACGTATACGCATAGAGAGAGAGGGAGAGAGAGAAATGGGGGGCAAGGGGGCATACCTTGCGGCATTTGCAGACCACCATTGCACTGATTGGTGTTGTAGCACAATCGATTAACTTGAGATTGTAGAAAAAATCACTGTGCGATAGGGATCAGAGATAATTGAGACTACATTTGTCGGTATTTTCTCTAGGGTTTAAGCGAATCACCGATCGAATTGACGAAGTGTCGTCAGTCACTTTTCTTGAAGTGGAAGTTGTTAAGAACACATGGAGCAACTTCCTTCGGGATCTGTTTATTGGTTTTGGCGATGATCGACCGTTTCGGTTGTCGGGACTATCGCAAACGGAAGTGATTGTCTACGGTAACGACCTACTTGTGTCCGGGTCAATGCCTTGAAGCAAATGGGCCGGGCTTCATTTGGGCTTATTCATAATGGCCCATTACTTATCCTTGTTAGGTTGGTCAGACTCGGTCCAATCTTCTTGGTACAGGAACAGATACAATTATCTTCTGCATCTGTTTATAGTCATAATTCATTTTAGTGCTCAGTTAGCCGCTCAAATTTAGACACCCAGCATTATTTTTTAAGTTCGCACTCAACCTTTTGAGAATTATATAGCTCGGCCAGGAGGATCCAATCACAAAATCCATTCGACAAGATCCCGTAAGTAAAGTCTGAGAGTGCTTAGAATTTTAGAAATATAGCCCCAACAAATGACCCGCTACTCCTACAAGAAATGGAGTGTGATTGGTGGTCATCAGGCACACTAAACTCCTCCGTCCTTCACACATTTAAAGGGACTGCTAGACCAAAGTCAAGTTATGTTCTCACTCGCCCTTTTATATACCTGCTATTGTTTCTCTCACTACAATAAAAATAACTTTAAGGGACATGAGGTATTTTTTTAAAAATGCCTCAAGAAAGAGATTAAAGAGCAGACTATAAAATGTGCGATAATAGATTTTTTATAAAATGCACTAAAAAAAAAAAGCCATCTCTATTTTATTTATATTGGTGTAGATTAAAGGACAGATATTAAAGGGTATTTTTTAGAGAATGCCTCAATAAGTAATTGGAAAATCAAAAATCAAAAAGAAAAATTACTTTTTCTACCTAAAATGGCAGAGGTTACACAAGTAACACAACAGTTTTTTAGAGAATGTCTCAATAAGTAATTGGACAACAAAATCAAAAAAAGAAATTACTTTTTCTACCTAAAGGGCTGAGATTACACAGCACTTCAATTTCCCCCTCTTTCATTCACGTCAGTTTCCTCTTAATGTTCTGTTCAATCAGAGAGCTTTCATCGGCGCCCTCTTCCCTCGTTTTTCCTCTCATCAGTTTCCTATCAATTTTCTGTTCAATCAGGGAGCTTCAATAGGCGTGGAGACAATAGAAATAGTAGAGGTACCTCTCAATTTTCAGTTCTCTCTACTCTGTCCTTCCATGTAAGCATCGATATACAAAATATCTTTGTCTGGTTTGATTTTTTCTCCCAATTTCTGATTTGAATGACATGAGTCCTTATCATTATCAATTTTTATGTCTTTTTTGGGGGGCTTGTTTGGGCATCCTACATATGTATTTTGGCTTTGGGTGGTGGTCAACCGAGTTGTCCACTAGACAACTTGGCCCTCATCCTTTGTATTTCTCTTTTTCCGTAATTAATTAGCACATCTTGCTTTGGCTGATCAAAGAAAAGTTGGGTATTATCAATAAATATATATGGGTTTGAGTTGGATATCTTTTTGGTAATATAAAAATATTTCGTATTGTAGCAAAAATTTGATGTATCTTGAGCTCATAAGTGTTAGATATTGAAATCAATTGCCAAGAAGTGGAGGAGTTGGAAGTCTCATGTAAAGAAGACTTCACATTTTAATTTGGAACTACCTATTGAGGAGTAAATATGTTATACTCCAGATAGAGTGCAAACAAACCAGTGGAGAGATCTTGTTAAGCTTTGAAATGAAAAGAAAATGAAAGTATCGAATCCTAAATCTCTATTAATAGAAGAAAATAAGATATTTATAATTATCTTCCTGGATTAATAAATAGCTTTATTCTAATGAATGAGCCATTTTATATTTCAGAAGCTTGCTAAAAAAACCTAAAAGAAGTCGAGCTAAACAATATCTCACCTATAGGAGGGGCAAGACTCCATTAGTTATAGTAAGAAAAAGCGAAGTTAAATTATTTTTGAAGTCATTTTATTGGTAAGTAGAGCAATATCCTTTTTTTTAATACTATGGGATTTGAGCATTGGGTTCTTGTGTGGTGTATGGATGGATGTTTTTCTTTTATGAATGATATGGTTTTTGAACTATGTAACTTTAGGTACTTTGTCATTAATGGTGCAGTGCAATTTGAATATTGTCATTGTTTTTTTTCCATAAAATTTTAAATAGTTATTTTTTGTTATTGGCTTGGATATGCATTAATCTTTTATAAAGGCTTATTTTTTGTGAGTTTGTTTGGTGTATGGAGATATTTGGTATATAAATTTATTTTTTAATCGTCAATATGTTTGGTTAAAAAATTGGCAATTTAGAGGAAAAAAAACTTATGCGGCATTTTAAAGTACCTCTTAAAGTCTTTGTTAAGACTCCGTTCTATACTAAAAATCTATTGTGACAAACATAAGTGTGTTTAGTAGGACTTTTGAGGCACTTAAAAATGCCTTGATGTGACATCTCAACACCATCCCAAAGCAGCTATTGTGGCAGTTGATATTGCCCCAATAATAACTATTGAGGCATTTGAAAATATTTTAACAAGCTTCATTTTGAGGCACCAATATCTGCTGCCAAAGAAGCGTCACATCAATATAATGTCTTTTGCGGCACTTTCAAATGCCCCATAATCCTATTTTTGTTGTAGTGTCTTTATAGATATCTAATCTAATTATCGAAGGGGTCATTGGCTAAAAAATATTCCTGGTCTTGGAGTTGTGTGTAAGAAGCTCGAGGGGCCACCATAGAAATTTTTACATCATTAATCATAATATAATTTATTGAGTTATCACAAAAATTAAAATTTACACAATTTACTCTACAAAGAAGCATCTTGTTTCGTTAGATTGAGCTTATAAACCATACAATATGAAAGCAATACCATACCTCATTGCTTGGAAAATTCAAAATTTTTAATTTGAACATGTTAAAATTTATTTTGAAAGTTTATGTGTCAATTTGACATATTCAAATTCGACATCAACAAAGCACCTTCTCAAGTTTTAACTTTAAATTTAAAGGTTTTTGTCTTAAATGGTTACTTCTTTCAAACAACAAAAAATTTGACATTACTTATAAAATAGCATGTTGTGACAAATTCATATAAGATTTGGCATTTCACACGACACCTTTGTTGGAGGTGATATTGGCTTTAAAATCAATTCTTGCTTCGCCACGTGAGATTTAACGACTCCTATTGAAGTTGCTCTAAAGAATATTTAATCTCAAAACTGATAGGATAATAAAATGATGCAGGGGTTCCTAGAGAAAAACATATCTGAGAAGGGTAGAATCGGTACGGGGCGATCGAAGATTTGTATAAATTGGACCAAATTGATCAATCCAAAGTGAATTTGTTAAACATCAAATCCAATCGAATTAATCAGGAGACCAAAATTGGTTTAGGATAGTTCGGTCTGATCAGGAATTTCACTTCTTTTAATTTTGAATGCGTTGTATAATTTTAACAAAAAATTTGGGCCACATTATGGGAAAAAAAGAACAACAAAGTGCAGTGTATGTACATAAATCAACCTTACTATTAAATGAGTTGAAGGCTGAAAGCTCCTCTATATTGGATCACAAAATGAGATCGAACCATACCACAAAAAAACTAGCACTTATTTGATCCAATTTAATTTGGATTTTACAGTATTTTGTGTTCGGTTCGATCACAATTGGGGTAAAATTTCAAGTAATCTATAATGAACCAAAAATCACAAATTTTTTTATTCTAAAAATTGAGATCATTGAACTCCAAAATTTTAAATCGATTCGATCTATTTTCACTCATAATATTTGATTATTTTCCCCATTGGATACGTGAATCTTTCGGCAAAAACCCTTTTTGAATTTGAATCACTCCCATTTTTAAATGGTTGGGATATGGATACAGTCCGGTGTGGTGCTACTTCCTAACTACTAAAATCCATCTGCCTACTACAGTGACACTGTCTTCCCATTTTCAAAACTCCTTCCCCCTCTTTCTCCTCTCCCTTCCCCCACTCTCTCTCTCTCACTCTCCCCCAAACCCTACTCACCGCCACACCTCTCTACTAAAACCCTAACTCCAATCTGAAGCCGGCAAATCCATGGCGGCGGTGGCTCAGGTTTCCGGACGGGAGCTATCCAATCCACCTTCCGACGGCATATCGAATCTCCGGTTCTCCAACCACAGCGATCACCTCCTCGTTTCGTCTTGGGATAAGGTAACTACTCTTGAGTTTTCCTTCCAATTCTCGAGACCTAGCTCAGTTTTCTTCGTATTTCTCACTTTCTTCAATATTGTTTACTAGATCTCGAGCTGAATTCGTTTCGTTTTTGGGGTTTTGTGTGCCAGACTGTTCGATTGTACGACGCGAGTGCCGATGTTTTAAGAGGAGAGTTCACGCACGGAGGTCCTGTGTTGGATTGTTGCTTCCATGACGATTCTTCGGGGTTCAGTGCTAGTGCGGATAATACTGTCAGGAGGTAAGAGCAGTTCGTGCCCTAATTTATAATTTCACGCTTTCTAGATTTCCACACGGTTAAGGGTCCAGGCGTATTCTTCTTCACAAGTAGAAAAGGTGGAGAATATCATATAAAGGTGGAGAATACCGTACAAAAGTTGGAAGATACGATTAACGGTCCATGAGTATAATATAACGGTCGAATAGTATTTCACGCTTTCATGATTCCATTCTGGTAGAGGTCGATTTCGTATTCTTCCAAAAGTGTAAATAGAGAAAAGGTGGAAAATACGAACAGAGAAATGCGGTGAGGCGAATAAACAACTATAGAGCAGATAATGTAACAAGCAAGCATCATAAATTTCATAGTAAGTTTATTATTAACGGGTAATGTAACAATTGCTGTCAATTAACTGACTCGAATCATTCTGGACTTGCACCTACAACGTATCCTGATATTCATGTCCCTAAAAAACCAGTGACCCGTAGTGGACACCCGAGCGGCTTAGGTTGCCTTCCCAATAAAGAGACTCAAGTTATTTAAATTAAAACAAAAGATTGGAGTTCGTACTCTAGATGTATATCTTATATGGATTAATAGGTTCCCAGCTTACACAACTTACTTAACTTGCTCTTGGGTTCCAAAGGGTTAGGTACAAACCTGGCTGTTGCAGTATGCTAGGTATGGGTAATGTTTGGTTACCTAAAATAGTTTGCATTCCGTTTACCAATTCCAGAAGTACTCCAGCTGTATTTATAACCTTTCTCTTGCTTCATTTGATTGTACTTCTCTTCCTTGTCATTTGATTTTCACGGGATGATGTTACCGTCGTCTGTTATTTCTTGCTCGTGTCGTGATGTTAATTATCATGATCACTGAAATTGTTTCATCCAGCTTTATGGCAAACTGTGCTTTTTGATGTTTCAGGCTTGTTTTCAACTTAGGCAAGGAGGATATTTTGGGAAAGCATGATGCACCTGTTCGCTGTATAGAATATTCGTACGCAACAGGTTGGCTTTGGAAGTTGCAGAAATGTTACGTTTCCTGTTGATTGAATGTGTCTGTTTTTCTGGAGGATAATTGAGGAGCGGAAACGCATGCTGGATGACTGGCATCTTATGCTATTCACACCATATTGAAGAAGCTTACTCCTTAAAACATGTCCTTAGTTTATTGCTATTTGCATGAATTATTCTTGATCAACATCGGACATCTGCATTTGTGACGCTGGATGTCTGGATTGGAGATCTATAGAGCCTAACTGTCCTCTTCTAAGGACCAGACAAGACAACCGCAAAGCGATTCTGGCTTGATGATTTCTGTACAAATAAAAGCTTAAGCTATTAGGATATGGGACCAACGATGTATATTGAGCTATTTAACATGATTAAAAATAATAAAGTCCTTAGTTTCACTGAACAGATTCACCATGATGCTATTCTTAATACCATTCAGTAATGTTGTTGGATGTCAGAGATTAAAGGAACACTTAAAAACGGAAATACATGTGCGGATGTCTTACATTTTTGTTCTCTGTCTAGAAAAGGTTCCCACTTAATTAACTCATCTCGCTTCTTGTTCCCATTTAATTAACTCATCTTGCTTCTTTCTTTGATTTTAGGGCAAGTGATCACTGGTAGTTGGGACAAAACACTGAAATGCTGGGATCCTAGAGGTGCAAGTGGGCAAGAGCGCACCCTTGTTGGGACTTACGCACAACCCGAACGTGTCTACTCTCTGTCTCTATTTTCCAATCGTTTAGTCGTAGCAACTGCAGGAAGGAATGTTAATGTTTATGATTTACGGAACATGTCTCAACCTGAGCAGCGAAGAGAATCTTCATTGAAATACCAAACAAGATGTGTACGTTGTTATCCCAACGGAACAGGTATTCTGAGGTTTGGAAAGCCAGCTTATAAAGTGCAAAAAGACTTTACTTCCACAGTTATAGTTTGTATCATCAAAATCATTCCATTTGTATCTCGGTACAGACGACTTCAAATTTTCAATCAGATGAGTCCAGTAGTCTGCTGCTTTTTTCTTTCCATACTTCCTCTTTCAAACCTCATTCTGCAGATCCTTGAGAAATATTATTCCACGATAGGTCTTTAGTCTATATTTTTTTGCCTGAATGGTTCCTGCTTAACAGTGTAACATGGTAGAGGAGTCGCTTAACTAGAAGGCAAATACTATAATATGGCAAGCTAAGAATCCTAAGGAATTGCCTAGCTAGTGTAAGTTTATAGTCTTTATATGCATCCTTGTCTTAATTTTCAGCTCGTATTATAATGTGCAGGTTACGCTCTTAGTTCTGTGGAAGGTCGGGTTGCAATGGAATTCTTTGATCTTTCTGAGGCTGGTCAGTCCAAAAAGTATGTATTAATTTGCAACATTTGTGAGCAGTGTGGTGTATCTGCTGGTTGTCCTTTTGACGGCCTTTTGACTACTTTTTCTGGAATCTGCACTCAAGTATTTTCTGGGGCTGAACACCGATTTCAGATTGAAGTTAGTTAAATAGACAGCTGCATTGATACCTGCTGCATAAGTCTATTGAAGCAAAACTCCTCCTCGTCTATTAAGAAAATTCATTTTGACTTTTTTTACAAAAAAGAATATCGCCTTCAAGTGTGCTGCATACTGCTGTAATTTGCCAGAAAACAGAGTTTACACATGACTACTTAGCTATTTTGGTCATGGAAATGACAGGTCCGCAGAAGGACCTTTTTGACAACCACAAATAGCAAAGCTATTTTACTAGTACTATATGACAAAGCGGTGGCGAACATTCTTTCCATAGGTGTAGGGAAACATCATACTATCATAGCACAAATTAGTGCGGGTTCGTACATATGCTACTCTTTAATGGTTTCAAGCTTTTCATAGATATGCATTCAAGTGTCATCGGAAGTCTGAAGCCGGAAGGGACATTGTCTACCCTGTAAATGCCATTGCATTTCACCCAATGTAAGTTCGTAATTCTCTTCTGTTTGCTTGGAGTATAGAGCTCAGCATTTTATATTCTTTAGTGCCTCTTTTCTGGACTGGATCAAATTGAACATGCATATTGGTGACCAAAATCTTTATCCCCCTCTCGAAAGGCTTAATCGTAATGATCATATTGGTTTGCTTATGTAGTCTCATCCTGTCCCAAGTAGTTAGGGTTCAGGATCTGTCCATTTTGTATGGTTGAATCAAGGAGTACCTTGGTTAGTTTACTTCTCTTGGAAGAACTGTTCAGATGTGCTTGGGACCTCTATCAAAGATACTGGCTAATATCTAAAGGGGGCCCGGCTTCCGAGTAGAAAAGCGTAAGTCAAGAGCTCAGGTGGCTTATTCTCATTGAGATGAAAGGCAGTAGATTTAAGAATGAGATAGGGGAGGGCGTAACTACAAGCGGACTTGTATGTTTGGCATCCTTTTAATTTAGCAATCGATAGAGGGCTAGAAGGAAGACGAAACTAAAGTTCATAGCACGACACTCAAACCCAGGCATCGCGTCAAGGGAGTGGTTGAACTACTGGCACCACCCTAGTTTGTGCCACGAGGGCAACTTGCTAGTATTCAAAGGGAAGACAAGGACGTGTACTGACAACTATACTACATTCTGCAGTTTCTGTTTTCCTCCTTTTTGGTCAATCAGCTTACTTTTAGCAATTTAGCATGATACTTCTAAACGCATGATATATGACCTTCTGAAACCACTTCATTTGTATTGGCGTTGGACAAATGGCATTAACTCAGAGGATCCACAACTTGGAGTAGGATGGTAGCTGTTTGTTGTTCACTTTAATTCTTAAAAATTTACTTACAAATCCTAACCTTGCAGCTATGGTACATTTGCAACTGGGGGCTGTGATGGTTATGTCAATGTTTGGGATGGAAACCACAAGAAGAGGTTGTACCAGGTAAACCATTTTCAGAAACAATTCAATCACTATATTTTGAAGAGATAGTTACGTATTTCCACAAGTGCTCTATTTGTTTTCTCCGTCAATTTCAATCTGCAGTACTCAAAGTACCCAACAAGCGTTGCAGCCTTGTCATTCAGCAGAGATGGCCGACTGTTGGCCGTGGCATCCAGTTATACATTTGAAGAGGGAAACCAACCGTAAGAATCGCCAAACCCCGCCTCCCCAACACCTACCCTACCCCCCCCCCCCCCCCCCCCCCCCCCCTCCTCTTTCCCTTTATGTGTGTGTGTGTGCGCGCATTTGTGATTAACATCTACTTCTTTCGTTTTCAATTTGCAGTCACGAACCAGATGCAATATTTGTCCGAAGTGTAAATGAAGTTGAAGTGAAGCCAAAGCCAAAAGCATACCCTAATCCTACCACTTAAATGGTAACTGCAGATAGTATAGTGCTAGGTTTGGACATTTTGTGTTGATCATTAAAATGCCAGGCTTCATCTTTCTAATGAAGCTTTCATGAATCCAAACATGTAGACTGGTCACTAGTACAGTAGTAGATGTTGATTTTTAGTACGTTCACATCTTTGTGTAGTGCACCATTGCAACTTATTTCCTTATCAGACAAGTTCCTTATTTTCCTAGGGTCTCGTGGATCCATTAGGTTTGCTGGTATGATTTAAGCTAGCCCTATTTGAGAATTTCATATGTATGATGATGATTTGTTTATGTTAGGTTATTAATGTGTCATGTCCCACTTTTGTTAATTAGGTCCTACTTGGGTTGTAGTTCTACTTGTACTATTTGCTCATTGAAGGGTTGATAATCTAACTACTTTGGACTAAATTATTCTTTCCCATAGCATGTCCGGATCATTCTCAACTCAACCCAATTCTCAACCTGGTTCAAGGGTTGGTGGGTAGTAATTGTTAGAGGTTTTGAAACTACTTAATTGTCCTCGTACTAGACTCATATGCGTCTATAATTTATATTACATTTTCACATTTAGGAACGAGATTGTTTACAATTGTCAGATGCACGTGGAGTTCACATTATTTTGGAGGGTCCCAATAAATTGGACGGTTTTGGACAGATCTGTGTCTGAATTTGTACATAAAAGTTGTGTGCTATATATTTTCTCTTAATTTAATGATATAGTCAGATCAAATAGGCTCTTAAAATAGATTAAATATTGAAAACTAGTGTCCATACCCAGAAATTTTCAAATTATTTGACTGATAATTTCCCCTCAGTTTCCTAGAAAATATCCTGTTTGGTGAGGAAGAATATGTAAGAAGCAAAATAAAGAAAATCTGGGGTTACTTGTGAGGAAATGCTACAGTTAGGCTGAACTGATGATAATGATTATGTAAGCCATGACTTAATTATTGAGTAATCCTTACTTGCAGCTTCGTCCACTCTTTTAGACAATTTCTTCATGGAATCAAAATAATATGCAAATTAGAAGCATCATGGTTTGCGCCATACGTTGACGCCATTACCCTTTTCCAGGTCAGTGGATCATTTTCCATAATTTCTTAAGTCATTTATTCAGCGCAAGCTACGGGAATCTAATTGATTTAATACTCAATTTGGATTTGATTAGTTATATAAACGTTGAAATCGATTTTCCACTTGATTATCGTTGGAGCAACATTTCTTTAATGGGAACGTATGATTATTTTGTTTGATACACTATATATTTTTAGCTCTCCACTTTCATAATTACAAACCTCACCGTATAATAAAATAAACATTATATTTTTTCGTACGTTATGTTGCAAATTTGCAGCCCTTAAGGTTGATAAACGAGCCGTACGAACTGAAGTAGTAGATTGTTTTAGATTTGATACGAAAATTTATTGAATTTCAAAAATAAGTTCAAGCTTGATTTTATAATCAAGTAAGTCACTCAAACGAGCTTTAATCGTATTAATTACAAGCCGATCTCTAGTAGTTTTACCTTTTTAAGTGTAGTAGCTTGTTTAAGTTTTTTGTAGAGTTACGTGAGGGTACATAAATTTGGCATTGCAATAAAAAGTTTCTGAATGGTCAAAATCTGAGATTTGGAGGTTTGTTTTCCTTGTCCTATTTTAATTGGGGCCCTGTAAGTAAAAGGTAAGATTGGTTCTTCGAGAATTTTGTCCGGACTTTAATTGGGCATAGTGAATGGTAAAATCAATTCCGTAAAATTTAGTGGATCCGTACGTAAATTTTAACCCGGACACTCTAGTTGCAAAAAAAAAAAAAAAAAACCTCGAAAGCTTGTGCATCACGTGGTAAGAAGCAGCCAGCTCAATCATTAGGTCCAACTAATCTAATTACAAGCAAGAAATAATAAAACACAATTAGTAAAGTGTGTGTCGTAACCTATTAGTTTAATTGTAAGTAATGACAAAAACACGATTAAAGTGTTTGTATTAACCTATTAGTTTAATTAACCCCAAGGATTGGCTCCATGGAAGGATAGAAAGTGATTAAATGCTTATCCCCTAAGGTCATAAGGTCGAATCTCGCCAAAATCAATCACTAGGGAGAGCTAGAAATTTGTCCGATTGTTAATTTCAGAACTCTAATGACTAATCAACATTAGAATAGGATAATCTCTCAAAGTTGGTCGGATATCTCGAATACTAAAAAAAACTATTAGTTTAATTGTTTTTCCATTATCATTGGACATGAATACATGTTGAAAAATCCCACTTGAATTGTACTATAACTTATTTTTTTAAATATATATATAATGGATCGATCAATAATTTAAATGGATGTGCAAGGACGTTGAATTTGTATAAGTTGCTGGTGAGTTGCATACAAGGTCCCTACAACCTTACACACCCCCACAACGTGTCTGGATATCAATATCCCATTGTTTATGTTTTTTATAAACACAGTGACCCCTCATAGAGGTTTTCCAAATTACTCTAACCTCTATTTTTTATTAAACGATTATGCAGTTAGCTCTCCTACAATTAAAATTAGTCAAACATAGTTAGTTAAATTATTAAAACTTAAAATTTAGATTTAAAAAAAAAACCAAATTGCAACATAGTTCCTATCACATCTGAAATTGCCTATATTGAATTGTTGCGATTTTTTTGAAATTGAAATTCGGAAAGAATTTTTGGAAATTTTTAGAAACTGAAATTCGGGCAGAGTTTGAGATTTGCTCGAGTTTTGATTTTAAAAACATCTCAAAATTTTAGCATAGACTAAAAATTATATCATAGTTTGTTTTGGAGAAAAAATCTCGAACTTAATGTTTCAATATCTTAAATAACAAAGTTTAACTGATTTTAACGATATAAAAATAATAGCATAGTAGTTTCAAAAACTAAAAATGTTCTTCTTTTGATGTAGAAAGACTAAAATAAATAAATCAATAGACTAAAATAAATAAATCAATCAACTGTTGGGAAGCTTCATGAAGTGTTTTTGCCCTCCTAGCCGTGCAATACTAAGTAATCCAAGCCAACCCATATTATTTACTAACGGTGGATAATCATCTTTCTTAAGAGGTACTAAATACAACTCTATGAAAAAAATAATGCCCACATAAATAGTTTCGCTCATAGAAGAAATGAATGCTAGTATTGTGTTAGTTGATTCTCTCTATTACTGTCCTATCTTCCTCTATAAAAAGTAGTACTGACTTAATCTAAGAAGGAATTTCTTCTTTCACTAACAATTCTTGAAGGTTCAATAAAAAGATATTTCATACAAAGATCTTAAGGTTCTTAAGATATAGGAAAGTACCGATAGAATACATTTCAATCCATTTCGTTGGCTGGGCAACCTATCTGCTCAGGTATTAATTACACGGCCTTGACTATCAACTATAGATTGGTTGAAATTGAAACCGGCTATTTGAACAGTTTACACTTCCTTCTGCTTTCAAGAAGAAGATTTATTTCGAAGATAGCAGTGTATTATTTAGAAACCTTAGGGGAGGTTAGTGTAATTCACCCTTATACAAAAGTCGCATGATGGAAGACATTAAAGTTCGAAAGTTGGTATAGTTTTCTAGTGACCTTGATGTGAATAGGCTTTTTTATTTGTACGGAAAATTGGTTAAAATAATAAGGGGAACTTATTTTTTAGTCTTATCTTTAAGTGTTTGTTATTTTTTCATTTTATGTACTTATAAATATTAAGTTTTGGTTCTTTTTTCAAAAAAAATACCAAATTTACCTTTATCTTGACAATAACCAAGGTTAGCAGTAAATTCTTAAAAACACGCCATTAACAATCCTCTCCCAAATATCGGACTCATCTCTCCCAAAATTGCGGGACTGAAAAAACGGCTAACAATCCTCTGTTTTAGGACGACACCAGAGATCTAGGACTCTGAAATCCATCAATTCACCGGAATCACATGAAATCACTGCACCACATCAACTGAACATCGACCGTCGGTGTCGGAATATAGAGTACGAGTTTGATTTTACTGCTGCCAGAGAAGGACAACGGAAGTCAAATGGTTTTCTTCGAACTACGAGCTAGAGTAAGGTACAAATCGTTGGAATACATGTTTGTTTTGGATGATACTGACTCAGACATGGTATATTTGAAGGTCATAGTGCTCAAACATGATATATTTGAAGGTCATGGTATATTTTCAGATATCTTGGTAAATTTAAAGGTCATAGTAAATTAGTAGAAAACATGATAAATTTACTAGAAAGGAATAACACCTATAGGTTATTGTACATTTTCAGATATCATGGTAAATTTGAAGGTCATGGTAAATTTGCAGATAAGGAACAACATCTACCATCTATGCTAAGTTTGCATATATCATGGCAAATTTAAAATTAATGCATGACATCTGATAAATTGGTAGATTTCATGATAAATTTGCAAGGTAAAACACTAAATCTGCAAGTTATGATAAATTTGCAGATATCATTGTAAATTTATAGGTAAAGAATACCACCATCAGGTCATGGTACATTTTTATAAAATGGTGAAGATAATTATGAATCTCAAACTACCATTTCCAATAAAGATAATTGCTAAAGATAATTATGATTCCATATTTTAAGCCTAAATTAGTAGTAAACTTAACAAATCAAGAATTAACTAACCAAAGGATAAGAGGGTAAAGTACCACTCAAAAGTAATGGCAAATTTGTCAAACCATATATAAATATGATTAAAACATAAGTTCAAAAAATGGATGGGATGAAAACCTAAGCCGCAGGAGTAAATAGAACCCTAATTTAAATTACCCAAATAATAAATATGGGTTGATTTAGCCTATTAAGGATAGACTAATTCAATTTATGAATTGGGGCTCATTATTTGAAAAGTGTTAATAAATTAGGTCCTTTAATAGACGAAATTGTCCTTATTAGTTTACTTTCATTTTTTTAATGTTTTTTTCCTCTCACTTTACGATCTCTATCGCCATCTTTTTCACTATCAGATTCACCTCCCTCCAACTTGTTCCTCAGATCTGGCTCGATGCTTGTATATATCAATAAAGAGGTATGAACGAAAGAATAAAAGAGACTTTTGAAAATGGACGCTGTCTTTTCACCTTTTTGCAACTTTTTCAATCCCCATTGATACGTCAACAGCACAGCGACGGGGAAGGGAACAGTGGAGATAATATTATCTGATAATGTAACAAATAATATTATCAGATAATATTATCTGATAACTTTTATCTGTTAACGTAACAGATAATATTATCAGGTATGTCATATGATATATAATGTTATTTGTGTTTTTTGTTCTTTATCTTATCAGACAATGTTATCTGATAACTCCCTTCTCATTTTTTATGAGGATAAGGCGAGACAAAATTGTTTGATTTGGTGATATTCATCCTCCTCCTTACTCCACAGACCATAGTTAGCTTGAGTATGAGACGCTAGACTGTTGAGATAATTCCTATTATGCTCTCAGAAAAATCTCTAATTAAGAGGTGCTTTTATTTTTCTCGTTAAGATCAATAAAAAAAGCTTCAATATGAAAGAAATCAAATAAGTGTTATAATTCATGCTCTTTGCAAGTAAATAAAATTGGTGAATTTTTTAATCTAAATTGTAACATTAATTAAATCCAATATGGGTATTTACATATTTTTTTCTCCTTTGATTTTACTTTTATTAATTCAGAAACTACTAGTAAGAGTCAAAAATGCTAGACACACATCACTTTTGCATATCACTTAAAATTACGTCGTTTTGTGTTGAAAATAAATCATATTTGTTTTTGACCCACATCACTCAAAATATATTTGGGTTTTTACTCAACACAAAACGATGTAATTTTAAGTAATGTACAAAAGCGATGTGTAAAAATAACGTGTATAGCACTCTTAAGTAAAAGCAGGAGGAGAGGAAAAGAGTGCCAAGTAAGAGTGTTACGTGGCCCTTACGAGGGACACGTCCCACGTGGCGTCTTCAAAGCAACTCTGCGAATCATAGACGCCTTCCTCTCTCTTACTTGTCCCAAACATTAGGAAGTAGCCAAATCCAATCCCACTCGCCACGTGTTTTAATAAGAAGCAAACAAACGTGGTAACGACCGAGTCCGTCACCGAAAAGCGACCGCGTTGCGTGCCGTGTGCTGTACGGTTTACCCCCACCCCCGGGTGAAGTTAACATTAGTCCACTCCCTCCCCTTTCACTCCTTTGTGTTCCGTTTGGTTTCTTCTAAATTTTCCGAATTGTTTTGTGTAATCAGACTACTTTTTCATTGAAATGAATTAGAAAAACAAACATATTAATTTTTCTTTTAAAATATGGAGAAGTATCTTAAAAATAACTAAAATGATAAAAATTAAAAAATTATGCACAACCACCATTAGTAGCTTCAGTAGCAGTCATATTATTTCTAGATCAAAAGCTATTAGTAACTGGAGCGGAATCTATTTTATTTATATACTCATTAGTAGCGAAAGTCAAGGACTCAAGTCACATGTGCTCGACTGAATATGCAACCACGGAACAGCTAAATCTCTCGTGAGACTCCAATTTCGGTCAATCATGTTTGTCAACCTTCATTATCGCTGCTGCCTCCTGGCGACCCAACAGAATGAATGCGGTGAGGCGACTTGAGGTCTTTACTTAAAATCTAGAATGATGTGCTATCTTGAGAGGTGTGGAAGAGGAGGGAGGAAGGCGAGTCAAGTTTTTGTTCACTCGCGGGTGAGTAAACTTTGTTCACTTTTGGTTCTGTGAGATCATTTCATCGAAATTATTTATTTTGTTCAGATTAATTTTTTAGAACCCTAAGAAAAATTTCAGTTCAATTGATTATCGAAAAACACATGACTCATAAATCTAATTTTTTACTTCAAAAATTTTAATTTTCCAAGCTAATTCAAATTATAATTTTAGGTTAAACAGTACTTACAATATCCGATTAAGCTGAACTTAAGAAATTAATCTGGCCACACAATTTAGAGTGAACAAAAATAGAGTCGATGAGGGAGGTAGTTTAGAGAATTAGGTGGAATACATGTGTTAATTTAGGGGGATAGGAATAAGGATTAATCAAGGTCAATTAGAGCACATGGTACAAAGGAGACATTTCTCTGGAAAATTAGGTGGCTTTCTAGAGGGCCAACCAAAAGGTAACTACCAAAATAGAGCCCGATGCATTTCCTTCTAAGAACCCTAGAAATTGGAAAGTTCAAGTACACGGAAGGACCTAATTTGAAAGACTGGCCAACCTCATGGGGACAATGTTCATTCAGTGCTCCAGTGCATGACTCGGGAATCCTGCTGTGTATTATATATGCACAACGAAGCGTATTGTTCGCCATATTCGAATAGTATTTTACGTATTAAAACAATATTTTTGTATCAAAACATCGCCATTTTACCGCACATCAACAGGCTCCCCCTTCCCACGCTTCATCGCAACCTATCATATATTAATGTAACGTTCAAGATAATATATACGAGAGGGTGCCCTAAAAATACTAACTATTTGATATCACATATTAATGTAAAGTTTGTTCACCCTACGTCTTGTGAAACCACCTCGAGTTCTCTCTTGATAATCAAAGTCGTCTATTTTGTTCTAATTAAGTTATTTAGTAATCACGGAAAAAAAATTTAGCTCAATTAAACATGGTAATTAAGTACTTGAAAGTTGGAAGTAAATCTGTTAAGAGAAGGGGCATATATACCTAGGCTAGTGTAGCTTTTGCTAGGAGTTCTCATATATTTTTTTTTTACTCGGAGTGTTCAGATTAGTTTATGCACATTTCGATTAATTTTTAAAAAACTAATCTTATGGCCCACATGTAGGGATTTCAATTAAAATAAGAGCAAAGCTTACATTTATGAATTAATTTCATAAGAATTTATAGCAACAGAAATTTCAAACCTGAGACTTTCAAAAGAAACAAATTCCTAAATTCCAAAATTTTGACTACTAAACTAACCCTTTTGGGTTTAAGAGTTCTCATCCTTGAGTAAGGCTGCAAATGAGCCGAGCTGAACTGAACCAAACTAAACTCATTTACTTAACGAGTCGAGCCTTTAAAACGAGTTGAGTTTTTACGAGCCGAGCCGTACTA
This sequence comes from Arctostaphylos glauca, assembly GCA_019985065.2. Lineage (NCBI taxonomy): Eukaryota > Viridiplantae > Streptophyta > Magnoliopsida > Ericales > Ericaceae > Arctostaphylos > Arctostaphylos glauca. Next base: position 4,350,448 of record JAHSPW020000006.1, on the reverse strand, counting down.
AAAAAAAAAAAAAGACAAAAACAAGAAATTAACAATGCCCAGGCCATCAGATTACACGTATCTTACAGGATACTGTTTACAGAATTAAAAATCACACTTACGTTAGCACTTTCGTATCCTTTCCCCCCTCCCATAGAATATGTAACATATGCCTTCTTTTGTTTTTCCTTAACTGGTGAAGTAAATCTCTCTCTCTCTCTCTCTCTCTCTCTCTCTCTCTCTCCAAAATACCGAAAAGCATAGTAATTATCCACGCGGCATGAATCCCGTGCCAGGTCAAATGTGTATAGGGTGTGGTGGGGGTAGAGAAAACCACTAGCGTACATTTGTTTGACTTGGAATAAGTCATTTTTTTTAAGAAGAGGCTGACTCACTCACACACCTCATCGCCTCCAAGATTCCAAGAATATATCTTTTTTACTGTAATGTAAGTATCACGTGCCAGTATTACTAATAATTAATTAACTAATTAAGTTTAATTCTGTTGATCATATTTTTTGCATTCTCACTTGAGAGGAGTTTAAATTTTACTAACTATAATAATTAAATATCATATCTCTTTTAGAACGTGTCTTTAATTTTTAGTTTCTTTGATTTCTTTAATTGCTATGCAATTTGGTCAACACGGTCCGGAATGACCAAGTTCTCTAAAAATATGGAGATTGAAACGGTACTCACGATTTAAAATGATTGGGACCTGTGTCTTGATTAAGGGTTCTACGATCTGTACCAATTAATCTATGAATCATGATCTCACTCTTACTTTGGATTGCGTGAAATAATTTTTTACTAATTACTGATCTCGTGCTCTGATCATGTATTATTCGAGAGAGAATAAGAACGTGTTTCTGAATTTTTTAAACTATGCAATATGTATTAGCAAAATTTAATAAGATAATTTGAAAAAATATGTAAATATTAGATTTACCTACAATAATTAGACCATTTTTCTATTAATTTGTAAATATTTTAATCAATGTTACATTATATTCTAATCAATGAGATACTGAATTATCGGTAATCGGATGTGTTATTATAATTTTTTATCACTAATGAAATAATGCCGCAACTAACATGCTATGTGCACTATTATACTCATTATCTTTCTTATTGTTTTTTTTTTTATTTTATGATTTTTTTTTCTTCTAACTCTTCGCCTTTCCCTTACTCCCACTCTTCTTGACCGACTTCACTCTCCCTCCACCAAGTCACCCGCCAGACTCTCTCTCTCTCTCTAGATCTATATCTATATCTATATCTACAAACAACCGTATGTACAAGTGTTCATATGTAACCTACACAACACCTCCACCGCCATTCCCCACGCAACTTCCCACACCTTCTCTCTCTATCTCTCTCTCCTTAAATATAAACGCCTCCCCTCCAATATTCCACACCTCACTACCCTCACTCCTACCTTAGAAGAAACACCTAGCTCCTCATCTCCTTCTCTCTCTAGGAAAGGAATTCTCTCAATTTCGTTCACTCCCTCTCTCTGTGTTAAATTGAGATGGCACTTGAAGCTTTGAGTTCCCCAACTAGAGCTACGCCCTTCGACGATATGGATCCCAACTGCCTGGAGCCATGGACCAAGAGGAAGCGCTCAAAGCGACCACGTTCCGAAACCCCTCCCACAGAAGAGGAGTATTTAGCCCTCTGCCTCATCATGCTAGCTCGTGGCGGCGCCCCCACCACAACTACCGTCGACTCTCCCGCCGCCGCCGCGGCCGCCGATAAAGCTTCTTACAAGTGCAGTGTTTGTGATAAGGCTTTCCCGTCGTACCAAGCCCTCGGCGGCCACAAAGCCAGCCACCGGAAACTCGCCGCCGCCGCTGCATCTGACGACCACCCCTCAACCTCAACCACCACAACCACCTCCGCCGGCACGCTACCCCCAAGTGGTCGTATTCACGAGTGCTCTATTTGCCACAAGTCTTTCCCCACCGGCCAAGCCCTCGGCGGCCACAAGCGCCGTCACTACGAAGGCAGCACCGGGAACGGAAACGGAAACGGAGGCGGAAGCGGGGTGACATCATCAGAAGGCGGCGGGTCTAGCCACAGCCACCGCGGATTCGACCTGAACATGCCGGCCTTACCGGAATTGGGGTTGGGGCTGATCGTTGACTGTGGAAGGAAAAGTCAACTCACCGGTGAACAAGAAGTTGAAAGCCCTCTACCCACGAAGAAACCGCGTTTATCATTGCTTGCCGATTTGGGTCGTTCACAAGATTAAATTTAGTAGACTTCTAAATTTATAGTTGAATTTCATTGGATTATTTTTCCCTCAAATTGTTTTGTTGGTCTCTTTCCTTTTCCTTGTTATATATATGAATATATATATCGATTTATGTACAGAGAACTATTCAGTTTCTGCTCTGTGTGTGTGTGTGTGTGTTATTCTCAGTGTATCTTAAATTAATTTGTTCATGATTCATTTGAAGATGAAATACATGGAGCATTATTTGATTAAAATCATATTATGGGGCTAGATTCTGAGCCTAATTCGAGACCAGGGTAGGTCGAGTTTTGGTGCTGATGTATCTTGTTAATTTGTTTGGAATTAATTTTGTTTTTATGGTGTTTAGTATATGCAATATTCAGAAGCTAGATTCTAGCCTACTTTAGAGAGAGAGAGAGAGAGAGAGAGAGAGAGAGATTAATGGTGGTGGTGGTGGGAATAAGTATATATGAAGTACCCAATTGCAGTGGCCATGTGGGGGATGCCTAAAATGGGCATGTTTAGTGGGCTAGCTTTAGAAATTTTAATGAAAATGGTGCTGTATGTAGCTTGCTAATACTATAGCTAGTCTGGCAATTTATGCCTTTTGCACTGTCAAGCAATGCATCCCCCAACTCCCCCTTTCCTTCTGAACTACTTGCACACGGCATATTTAATTAAATCCCTTGTCAAATTAGCCACGATCACTACATACACACCCACATTGTATATATGTATCTATATATATTTGTACAATATTTCTGTAAAATCCCGTGATTTGTAGCTGAAAACATTGGGATTCTGCATATATGATTTTATGTAAAAGAAATATGATTCGTACACCTTTTTATTTAATGAATGCATTATTTTTTTTTAATCCTTTAGTAGATCAAATTACATAAATTCATGTAACCCCGTAATCACCATCTTGTAAACAATCAGAATTAATCAAATATGATTCGTGTTTAATTGTTCGTGATCGGTTGCTAATTATATAAGCATGATCAAGTTTGAATATGTTTTGATAAGTCTTTTAAAGTTAAAATTGAGATAGAACAACTCATTACTCTGATGGCTACCTTGATATATATACACGATCTAAGAAATCCAAATTATTCAATTTAATTTAATTAAAACTTATTAAAATCATCAAAATCAAGTTTTAGCAAATTCAAGAAAATTTCCTTCAAGTTAAAGACTCAAACTCATGATATATATTTTTTGGCAAGTGAAAGATTAGCAAATATGGACTTGAGGACTCTGATGTGCACGACGTGTTGTGTGTCAAAAAAATATCGTTTTAACGGAATGGGGGATCCTGATGTGCAGAGCGCACAATAAGGTGTTTTGCGCATCAAAACGATATTATTTTGGCTCATAAAAAGCTGCCCGAACACTTCTCCAAATTTTTGAAAAGTTTTTTGCGCGCGAAAAGGGCATGCCTTGCTGTGCACAGTACACAACAAGCCTTCTGGTCACGTTTTACAGAACAGAATACTATTCGAACAATTAAAGTAATATTTGACAGTACTTTTTTATAAAAAATAATATCTTTTTGGTACAAAACGCATTTGGTGCGCAGTAGACTCCTACTTTCCGGCAACAAGAGTGGAAAAGTCGGTTGGCGGTGTATTCAATGTTGATTTATCCTTACGCGGTCGACGTACGTTTCTTGTTTCTTTAGTTTTATTTTTTTTGGTTGATAAAAGATGTACATTAATTGCAATAGATAATGGGCGATATTTTATGGATTCTATTTTTTTTATATTAAACTTAGATTTGGACTAAGTTATTTTTTGTTAAAAAACATTTGATCTTATTTACTAGTTTTTAATTTTTATATGATTTTTCGTCAACGTTGTATCATTCGTCTCGATGAGAGAAATAAAAAAAGTATAAAAATATAGACCAACATTGTAAAAATAACTAGATAAGACGGCCCTAAAAAAAGTACAAACTGTTTATTTTAAAAAATTTAATAATTTTTATTTTTAAAATTTTATTATCAAGATGAATAATTAATTCATAAGATTTAACACAAATATAATAGTAATTAAAAAAATTATCGAAAAAACAATGATATTAATGCTGCAATTTTGAAAGTGTGGATTATGAAGGCAGGGCATCTGTCATTCACAGGCAGACAGGTGGTTGCCAGGTAAGAATGACAAAAAGCTTACGTGAACAGTTAACACCACTTGGAAAATTAATTTAAAATGAATTTAATCACTTGCAAGATGATTGCTTCTTTGGACAGTTAGGGAAGGCTTCTCGGGGTATTAATTGTAGTATTTTATTGGGGAGAAAAAGAATTAGAAGCAAATACTATGCTTATTCTTTGCTTTTAGAGTAAGTGAGTTTGTGTACTCCGATTATGAGTGCTCTATCACCTTAGATAAGAGACTATGAGGGTGCACGTATCATAACGTTCAACAATGTCACGTTATAGGCCACTATGTCTGGTGCAATTGTCATGTGCACCATGTCTGGACATCCTGGTGGTCGTGCATCACTTTTGGCCAATCGTCTTGTCCCCCATGACGTCAAGGATAACAATCTTTGCCCCTTGCATCGTGCACCACATAGCGAATGTTGGGGGGCTGTGACTTATACAGACGTGTTGAACATCCGTCCTTGCAAAGAAGTTTGATAAGCTGTAGTACCGTGATCATGCCAACCGCCATGCGTTCGGCCCAACCCATGCACTGGTCGTGCTCCCGAAGATAAGCATATCGCACATTGTGTGGGCCTTTTTTTAAGCCTTCGATCCGGCCATCATTGGAATGTTTTATATCTAGCCTTTCCTTCCAAACTGGGAGATCCATCTCGATTGGATGCCAGAAGGGGGGAATCAAGATCAGTAAGACCTGTACGATCTGTTGTCGTTTATGAATCTTCTGGGCTGAAGATCCATGATGACAAGACGATAAAATCAAGTCCTCAATAATTATTTGATGCGCGATCCGTCGCTGAAGCGAACTGGGCCGAAGAACCGTAAGCACCGTAGCCAGACACCTCATACGTCCAACCTACGACAACCAAAGTATTAAATTCTAACATACTACATAAAGTGGAATGATACATTGTTAAGAATGCAGCATCCTATTCTTTAGCTATGGCAATGTCTGTATATGTTTACGATGTTGGCTTACGATAACCTTAATCCATTCTTTTTACATATATATTTTTAGTATATTTACCAGTTTCTCTTCCTTGTGTCTCGTAATTGTGAATATTCTTGTTTGTTTTTTTCTATTTTGAGAGTTGCTCATGACCCCTTTAAGGCACCCCCTAGAGTGTTTGAGACTAAGATCTTGGCGTTTGAATCCCCATATAATAGCCAAAGTTGAGAAAGCAATATAATAAGCAACATTTCATTAAGAGGTTTTTTTGGTAGTTCGCTAAATGTGCAAATGGGCAACTCATACCAATTTCAACATGTACCTAATGCAGTAAAAAATACAAGAGATACATTGTTTGCGTATAGCAAATATTCATAACTTAAGGATTATTACATCACCAATTACGATAATACACTTATTAAGTTTCAAGAGCGTCAGCCCCAAACTCCCGACGTGGATACTGCCATGTAAACAAGTTCAACCCCGTCATAATAAGCGAAGCCAAATTAAATTTCACAAATCTAGCATATATTACATCGAGTATGGAAAGGGGCCCATTTGGCCTTAGGAAATTGTCGGGTGTTTGGATTGTTTGAACCAAAAAAAATTCTGCCCATCTGGATTAAATTAAGAAAGGATTTCTAACTTGTTCAAAAAACAAAATTATCTTTTTAAGTCAAAAAAGGGAGTCTATGTAGAGTCAGTTTCAAGGGTATTTTCATCAGTATACTTCCTGAGTCAAACAAAACTCTACAGTAAATACGGTTAACACATAGTAATAATAATTTAGTTAAAATAACTAGAATATTAAATTTTACTTAGGATAATATAATTTAATAATTTAATAATTATGATAAAGTAGAACAAGAATTTCTATCTTGGTCAAATGAATCCAAGAAGACAGGCAAAGAATCCACCATACAAATAATCCATTGGTAAAAAATGGATGGGGTGATATCTGCTTCATAGGTGACTAGAATGTTCCATTCTTGGAATGCTTATGTTGACTACATTCTTATCAAATAAATTTGTATTTATCTTCGGAAGTTGTTCAATCGTTAATTTTAGAATTTGAACACTAATTAATATTAAATTTAAGATAATTTTAAAATTGATCGAATATCTCGACTATTAAAGAAAATATAAAAACATAGTTGAAAAGAAAAAAACATGAAAATTAGGAATAGAGTTGGAATTTTCAACAGGCCAATTAACTATCTATTCAGATGAAAGAGGGCAATGCATTATTTAAATGATACTACTAGTCAATTTTTAGTTTGATTTAATATAAGAGGAGAGTTTGGAATCACAGGCGGAGTCAAAAATTTTGAGCTGTGAGGTCAAATTTTAATATTATTAAAAATGATTTTATATGCACATTATTTAAAAAAAATATCAGTCCATAATATTCGAAAAGTACATAGCCATCAATATATTAAGTTTCTCAAACTAGACAAAACATCCAGATTATAATTTTGTAAGAACAAGAGATTCAAAAGAAGCTAGAAAAAACTCAAAAGGAGGTCTAGAGTTCAGTTTTACAATTTCATTTTTATTTTTCATTTTATTACTTTTGCAAAATACATTCTGCATTTTTTTTCCGAACACTTCTTCCAAATTCAAAACTCATTCTGACCATAATCCAAAAAGTCAAAAAATAAAAAATAAAAGTTGAAAAATAGGCTCCCAAACCCTCATAAATTACCTTCTTCGAAAAATAATACCTCCACCTATGCTTCGAATTGTTAGTGCATCTCCAATCAACTATCTATTTAAGGCATGTTGGGCAACATGCTTACACAAATACCCTTTTGCAAGTCCAATAGGCTAGTCAAATAACTAGGCATTTTACCTATTTTATTTTGACTAGCTAGTCATTGGAAGCTAGTTAAATTTGGTTAATCAATGAGAAAGTGTCACATCATCAAATATCTTATCAAACATGTATCGATTTACCTTTTCGTATGGTTTTATTAGACAAAATATCTTGCAGTATTGTTGGAACGTATACACAAAAAAATAATTATAAAAAAATAAAAAATAAAATAACGAGATCAATTCAAAAGCATTTTTCTTTATTATTATTATAAATAGAGCAGACATAATTCCAGAGATTTAATTCAGATTTCCCTCGATTCATCCCGTCATGAGGAATTGCCAAAATATTTTACTCTTAATTTATTCATTCCAACGTAAAGGATTAGCAATCAAATAATAGATAGTAAATGAGTTGGATTTAAAAATAAACAAATTGGTATCGTAGAACATTATTTTCGCCAAACAGCTCAAGCAAAAATCAAAAGAACCAAGAGGCACAAAGCGAGGACAAGTGAGTGGACAACTTACCAATTTATAACAATCTATCTTTATATACTAAGGATGTGAGGGCATTTTATTTTTTATTTATTTATATTAAATAAAATGACTATTAATGTTGAAGATGTTACGCTGTTCTAGTTTGGTAGGCTTATGATAATATCAGATTTATTAACAAATCAATAGTCTCGATTAAATACTTAGTCGTGGGGTCATACGAGATGTCCTTAAAACGTAATCAATGCGATATCAAGTTGAGAGAGAGACAGAGAGAGAGAGGAAGCCAAACACATGGAAATTAGGGATAGAGTTGGAATTTTCAACAGGCGAATTAACTATCTATTCAGATGGAAGAAGGTGATCATTATATTTAAATGATACCACAAGTCAATTTTTTTGTTTAATTTAACATAAGAGGACAGTTTGGAATAAAGATTCAGAAATTTTGAGCTGTGATGTCAAATTCTAATATTATACAATTTTGTTTCGAAAAATCGTTGTTATCTAGTAGAAAATTAAAAGTAATTTTATACGCACGATACTTTTAAATGGAAGTAATTCTAATCTAAGTTAATTAGATGTATAAATCTGGTTCTTCGACTGAGGTAGGAATGACAATATCACTCCATAATATTAGGGGAAAAAAATTTAACCACATAGCCATCAATATATCAAGTTTCTTAAATTAGACAAAACTTTCCGATTATAATTTTGTAAGAATTGATTTTTCCAACAAGAGATTCACCGGAAGTTAAAAAACAAAAGAGAACATACACTTTTACAAGTCCAATAGGTTAGTCAAATAGCTAGGCGTTTTACCTATTTCTATTTTGATTAGCTACATCTAGCTAGCCATTGGAGTGTAGTCAAATTTCGTTAATCAATCATGAAAAAGGTACTAACCTAACATTCAATCAACACAAGCATATAAAATAAATAATTTAAATGTAAAACACGCGATATGCGTGGAAAACTTCTAAATAGATAAAAATCATAAAAGAAATCAAATCAGTAGAATTATCATTGTGCGATTACAAATGAACATATACTGATAACTGTGAATCCTCACAGTTGTACCAAGGTTGATTTGCCGAATTCACGTTCACAGCACCAAGTGATTGATTGTCTGTGCATTGAATTCACAAATCTTTTGAAACTTAAAATAAACGAATGATTAATGTAGACGCCTTTGACATTAAAAATGATCTCTCACGATCTTTATTAAAAGATGAATCATCAAAGGACAAAGTGACCAGGCTGCCAAAAACTCCGTTGTTCGCCAAAGGTGCCTCTTTGGGGAGCTGTAGTGCACTTCTCTTGTAGTGCGTGTGTAGTGTAAATAAAACGACATAGTTTTGCTTCTCTTGTCCTCAAAACTATATGATTTTGATCTCTATGTATTTTGATAACAATTCACGTAATAAGATAAAACGATGTAGTTTTGAGAACAAAATGAACAAAATTATGTCGTTTTGCCTGTACTACATGTGCACTACAGGAAAGTGCACTACAACCTCCTTGAATCCCTCAAACCGTCTGTATATGTGTTTCTTTTCCCAAAAAATATAATAGGTATTTATAGAGACCTCGTGCATGTCGCTCGGAGCGACATAAACGTCGCTAGAGCGACTCCAACTTCGCTTGAGCGACTACAACTAAATACAATTTAAATGATTTCTTCTACTTCCTAAACACACGCTCTAAAATCATTAAACATACAACTCGATAAAGGAATATATATCTAATCGTATAATGTGTTTTGAACCAGAATTGCCAATCAAGACGGAGCAAAGTCTATGGAGTAGCTTACAAATTAAAAAGTGTCACTTGATGATTTTACTAGACAAAATATTTAGTAGTGTTGGAATACATACACAGATAAGTGTTTAGGAAAAATTAAAAAAAAATGTTTTTTATATGCTCTTTTACTAAATAAAATGACTACTAATGTTGGAGACGTTCTTAGACGACGTTGTTCCAGTTTGGTATGCTTATGATAATATTAGATTATTAGCAAGTCAACATGGTCGACCAAGAGTGGTGGTACGCACCGGCTTTCATGCATAAATCAAGACATAATTGTGTTCGAAATTATTAGATGTACGCGAAACTCTCATTGTTTTATGGGTTTTATATACATTTAACTATTTCGGATACAATTAAATCTGAATCTGTTTGAAAATTACGACTTTGTCCTCCATTAAATACTTAGTCGTGAGGTCATATCGAATGTCATTAAAATGTAATCAGTGTGTGCGATATCAGTTTCTTATCCTTGTTTCCTATTGTAGCAGATATGAGAAAGAAAATTGAATTTTCTTAATTTTCTTTTCCTTTCATTTACTAAGTCAAATTGATTAAACATAGCCCAAGAGGATTTCTACATACTAAAATACTAAAATGAACAAGAAAAATTGAAAATAGAAGTGCAAATAGACTTCTTTTTTATGAAGCAATCCTCATCTTGGAAAAATCATTAGGTGCTGTTGCAAAGACACGTGACCATACCACAAGACTATAGAATAACTATTGTAGTAGATCGGGTCGGCATTACGTTTGAATTGTAGACTTGTAGCCTAGATTGAGCCTAATAGTTCATAAGCCTTATGAGTCGGATCAATGTGACACACAAGACCTCTCACAAACAACCCAACTTATAAGTGTGTGTCCCGTGAACCAGGTCAAGTCAAGACCTAATAGGTCAACCCCGACCACGTGGACACTTAGTTTGTGGTACCTTTGTAAGTTAGACGTTGGTTTTTGTTTTACGAATTTGGCAACTAAAACTGTTCTTTAAAAAACAAAATTGAATGACTACGAAATTTTGGTTGAATAGTCACGTATTAGTTTGAAGGAAGTTGGGATTCATAAGGAAAGTAAAATAAATAAATAAATATTTTTCAGCACCAACAAAATAATGCAAAGTGAAATTAGTAGGAATATATAATTGCACATCAAACCGTATACAAGCTACTCAAGTTAAAGTTTGTGTTCGGCGTAGTTTGAATTCATTTGAACAATCACGAATTACTCGGTTCGTTCGGCCTTTTTATTAACCTAATATTCACCCATACATAAAAGACTTTTAGTAAGGATGCAATGAGTCCGACTTATAAGGAAAACTCATATCAAATTAATGTGTTCAGTTTAAGAATTTAAAAACCAAAACCAAACCAAACTAACGCACTACGATTTGCTTCAATTTGCTCGGTTTCAGTCCAATTTTTAGTTTATCAGTAGGTTGGGGCACGAATGAACCAAACAATGAGTCTAAACCTCTCGAAACCTATGGGTTGGTGGGCCTAAAAGGCCACTGTATAATCATGGGCCTAAAAAGCCTTTATATAATCATCGATCAGATAACCCAACACAAATCTCACAATCACTTGATTGAATCGGGAGAGGCCTCAGGCCCACACTGCGGGCCCATAAGACTGAAAAAAATAAGTAAATGGGGTTCACCGAGGTTTTACTCTTTTGCGAGTAATTATTCAACACTCTCTAAGTATCATGTGTAATTCTTACGTGGTACTTTTTGCAAAACGCGTAACAATAAATTTTAAGGGTAGGATATTAGCATAGTTTTTTTCTTGAATTGTTGAGAAATAAATAGTAAGCCACGTAATGTACATTGCAATAATTTGTACGTCGTAAATACCTCTTCTTAAACAATGTTACAACATATTTGGAGAGCACCCAACAATTATTTATATTTTTCACTATTTTAATATTGACAACCTCACCCCCGTATCGTGTGTTTTTTTTTCTCTTTTGTCAAATACTGAGTTGGAAAAATTTTCATTGTATAAATATATTATTTTGAACGTTTTTTTTATAAATTTGTATTACAAAATATTATGTCTTATCTTACAAAAAAATATATATCTTACTATATAAAATTATACGCGTTATATATATACTTGACTTTAGTACCAATAAAATTTAGATCCACAGTTGCTTGCGTAGGATGTTTGTCATTTGCTTCTCATGCTTTCTTTACCACACTATGATTAGTGAACAGTTTGCTCAATGATATCCCCAACGCATGGTTTAGTGTCATCATCACCATCATCATCACACATTTTATATATATATATATATATATATATATAGAGAGAGAGAGAGAGAGAGAGAGAGAGAGAGAGAGAGATCCATGCAAGTATTAAGATTCCAAATCACGATTCCTGTTAGCAGCATTACCCACTAGAGAAAAGGCAGAAATAAAGCCGAAGTCTAAGGCTTTGCGTTACAAAAAATGGACCGAAGAGCAGTCCTTTTATCTTTAGGGCAAAAAGGCAAGGTAATGTATGCTATACGGAATATTCTTCACTCAATAAAATTAAAACCAATAAGACTTTTTAGAAAACTAATTAGTTAATTATCGGAGCCTAATTCTTGTTCGATTCGTTAAGATTTTATTTAAAATAAATTTAGTAGGCAATAATTTAGGTTGAGTGCACTTTAATATTCGCTAATTATTACAGATTGTTAGTATTTTGACTCAATCAGCTTATGCTATATTTATAAACCAAACTCAACGCTCGTGATAATCTTGATTGAACCTCGTTTAAAGATCCACCAACGATCTTACCTTGTATGCACCCTCCCCCACCTTGTTCGTCTCGGCAACAACGCTAGCATGTTTCGCCGTTTCGGTACTGGTTGCTGTAGTAGAGTCAATTTGACGAATTTTTTACGAACTTTTTTTAAAATTATTTTAAATAATAAAGAAGTCTTACTTAAACACAAATTAATTGGAGCTCCACCAAGTAACTCAACGCATTTACTGCCTCAGTTGGATTGTTATTGAAGTGGGTCGAAATGATGGGTCATTTTCATTACTTGATGACACAAAAGATAGTTTCATGACAGAAAAACTCAACCAGAATGAAATAAATGGGCCGACATGGTCAAAGGCCCATTAGCCCACGGACATTAATCCAAGATCGATAACTCAATACAAATGGAGACCCGAACCTATAGGGCTTTCTGAAAATCTTAAAGGATTTAGAGTTGACGTCAGTACTATAATGATGATGTCATCAAAAAACATGTCCAGTACGAGTCTGATGACATGCTAAACTTAGAATCAACTATAAAAGGGATTACACAGAACCCTAGAAATGTACTATTAACTGAAAATGCAAAGACTCCTGTTATATTTCTTTTTCTTCATTTCGAGATCTGGCTTAAGTACCATAGTGTCTTTCGGCTAGTATCGGCCGGACAGCACTAACGAGTTACTTCTCTCCTAAACTAACATGATCCAGACGAATCAAAGAGAAAAGATCGGATCAAATTGATTACGAATCTAGCAACTGATCAACAGTTATATATATGTGATAATTCATGGATCAATACGTGTCAACATGCAAGAACAATGGTTGTTATGATTAGGGTACCGGCCAAACCTTGGAAAATTAAGCAGTTGATAATTATTGCGTAAAAGCAATAAACTAAGAATATGGGCATCGGTGGCCATGTGCATGCATTGGGTATTAGACATATACCCTTAAGTAACGTGACAGTTTTTTGTTTTCTGAGTTTAATTAATTAACTCACCAATGAGTTGTAAATTCAATCCGTTCGGTATTTAATAATTAGGCCAAAAGGGCATCACCTAAAAAAAGGGTATCAATTGCTACCTAAGTTTTCAATCTCTACAAAAAACTTTAGGCCCCCCTTTTCCTAGAAAAGCCCCCATTCTCCTCCATAATTTGATCAATCGGTTTGGATCGGTTGGAATTTTCATGTAAATTGGTCCGAGTTAATCGGTTCGGTTTAAAATATGTGAATACCGAGACTGAATCAATTTGGGGTGGTTTAATCTGGTTGGGAGATTATTGGGATTTTGGTTTTGAACACGTTGCATCGTTTCAAAAGAATGGCACCAATAAAAAAAATTCGAATAAGTGGTTGAATTTTAAATTAGAGTGACGTGGAGCAAGCATATGCGTTGAAAATATGATATCAGGTATTGGGTTGTGAAATAAAGGAAAGATCCAAATCCAATAATATAATTGGGCAAATCTATGTATCAACCAAGTAGCAAAGCCAACATGTGGGGGACCATTCTTCCACAACTAACAAGCATATGACTATCAGCAACTGTATGTCTACAGGTCCAAGATTCTACTTGTTCAATCAAGGGCATGAATTCCCCATTGACTATATATATATATATATATATATATATAGAGAGAGAGAGAGAGAGAGAGAGAAAGAGAGAGAGTGTATATATATGAGAGAGAGAGAGAGAGAGAAAGAGAGAGAGTGTATATATATATAGAGAGAGAGAGAGAGAGAGAAAGAGAGAGAGTGTATATATATGAGAGAGAGAGAGAGAGAAAGAGAGAGAGTGTATATATATATATATATATATATATAAAGAGAGAGAGAGATGGAAAGAAGAAGAGTAGAAATGATAGTGCTCGCTATCACTATCGGGTACAGATTCGGATACAATTCTCTCACATGGGGATTCATAGAGTGTGGTAAAGGTGTTGTCTTACTAGTCAATGTTAGAGACTTTAGGATTTACTTTTTTCTAAGTTTCATGTTCGAAATCTTTTAAGTGCTATTAGTTTTTATAGAGCTAGTTTATTGTCTCGTACCTCGACTTTAATCGGAAATCCACTAGTGGAAAATGAAAATGATCCTCAAAAGACTAGTCGATGTACACATAAATTATTCCAGGGAATTATGAAAAAAAATAGTGTGTGGTCTTGACTTTGAAATCTTAAGAAGATGGTTGAGTTTGGACTAAATTATTTTTTATTAAAAATAATGAGTATTATTCGATAGACTATTTCACAAATTTTTGTATAGTTTTTCATAATTTTTTTTGATTTTCTTATTCGGTTCGACAAGAGGAATCGAAAAAGCATAAAAATATGGACCAAATTTTTTTAAAAAAATCAGATAAGACAACGCTAAAAACAATAAAATTATGAAAAATAATTTTGTTTTCTAATTTCTCATTAGAAAATATAGTATTCAATACCGGATACAGATTCAGATACAATTTATTCATATGGAAATTCATAGTGTGTGTCAAGGGGATTGTTTTACTAGTTAATGCTTAAGACTTAAAGTCCCGATTGGATGTCGCTTTAGAGGGCATGTTAACTAACTACTAATGCCTTAGCTAAGGCTGGCCCCACACATAACCTGTTGATGGCAAACAAAATTTGGGCATGCTAACTAGCCCACGGGCTAGTTAAGACACCCTTCAATGCGTTAACTAACACACCCAACATTGCATTAATAAATGACCAAAAGGCCCCTTCCCCACCCCTTTATATATACTTATAAGTATAATATAATTATATATATACTATATATTATAAGTGTGTATATATATACTTATAATACTTTTATATAAATGTGTGTGTATATATTATACATATACTTGATTACTTAAGACAACATGGCTACTCAACACACCAAAAACAAAAGCGCCATCTAATCAGGCCCTAAGGATTTGGTCTCTCTTAAGTTTTATACTCTAAATCTTCTAGGTGCTATCCATTTTTGTGGAGTTAGTTCATAAGCTCTTGCCCCGACTTTAATTGGGATTTTACTAGTAGACGATGAAATTAGTTCTCAAAATATTAGTCAATGTACACATAAACTGGTCCAAAGAGTTATAAAATAATATAGTGTGTGGTCTTCGCTTTGAAACCTTAGGACTAGGTGTAAAATTGATTCGGGTTTGGTTGATTTGTCAGCATGTAAACCCATAACAAATCAGTTTGGAGTAAAAAAAAATTCGTACCGATTCCGATCGAATTTATGAAAAAATAAAGTTTTGTTAATTAATGGTCCGACCCCCAGGCTTTCTCAACCCAGTGCTGCAAGTGTATGTGTTAATTTAAATCTTCTCCAGAAAAACCCTAGCCAGATAGGGCAACATTTGATGATCTCAGTTTAGGAAACCTTCTCCTTGTCCAACACATTCAAAATAACTATTCATTCAATCACTATAGATTATTTAACATATCCTCCTTAAACATCGCATCAATATGGGTCACTCTGCCTTATTTAACACACTTGATTACTTAAGACAGTCCGGCTAATCAACACACCAAAAATAAAAGCGCCATCTAATCAAGCCCTATGGATTTAGTCTCTCTTAAGTTTTATATTCTAAATCTTCTAGGTGCTATCCATTTTTGTGGAGCTAGTTCATAAACTTCTGCCCTGACTTTAATTGGAATTTTACTAGTAGACGATGAAATTAGTTCTCAAAAGATTATTCGATGTACACATAAACTAGTCCAAAGAGTTATAAAATAAAACGCTGTGCGGTCTTCACTTTGAAACCTTAGGACTAGGTGTAAAATTGATTCGGGTTTGGTTGATTTGTCAGCATGTAAACCCATAACAAATTAGTTTGGAGTAAAAAAAAATCGTACCGATTCCGACCGAATTTATGAAAGAATAAAGTTGTTTTAATTGATGATCCGACCCCCAGGCTTTCTCAATCCAGTGCTGCAAGTGTATGCGTTAATTTAAATCTTCTCCAGAAAAACCCTAGCCAGATAGGGCAACATTTGATGATCCTAGTTTATAGTAGGGAAAAGAATCTTATGCTATTTATTCTGATGATATGGATTCGACTTGTCGTGTGATTTTCAAAATTAGTTGTCTCTCTTCGGAGTCAAATTCTGATGATATTGGTTCGAGCGGGTTCAGTTCGGTTGGGATAACCAGTTTGATCGAAAATGGGCCTAATTCAGCCACAACCCACATTGATAGTCCACAACCCACAATCTACTAAAAATGGACCGAAATGATTTCCGCCTCCTAATATTTTTGGTTAAATTCACCAATTAATTTATAGTATCCTATAAAATTGAACGGCTAATATTTATTCCAATTTATAAAATTAATTTTCTTATGCCGTGGATTATAAATTCAATTCGGTCAGTTAGGATAAAATATAAAAAATCCAAAACCGAATCGAAAAGTTTTTAAAAAAAAATTACAATTAATCCAAAATTAATCGATACCTACTCCAGACCAATCTAACCACGGTTTTTTCATCAATTTTATCAGAAATAAGTACAACCCTTCTTGCGACGTTCTATTATAATTACAAAACTCAAATTGATGAGAAGGTGTGTCTGAATCTGTGTCTAATTTTTCCACACATAAAAGTGTTAAATAAAGGCTCATTTGGACCCAGATCACTGGTGACGATAAGCCGTTGACTATACTACGTCTGGAAACCCCAAACTCAGAGTGACTTTTTAGACAAGTTCCACTAGACAAAGTCTATAGAATGAAGGACCAACTAGTTTGAAGCAATGGGAATCGAAAGCATTTCTTAAAAAGAATCAATTTTTTTTCAGCTTGCATAGTGCTTGCAGCTGTATTTATAGTGATACAGTCAGCAGCATGTGTGCAAATTTAGATACCCTCTCGAGGGAGAGGAGAGGAGAGGAGAGAGGGTTGGGTGCCTTAAAATGTGGGGGAGGAGTGATGGGTTCATATCTAAAGAAATGTAGCACTTTTATAGGGATGTGTCTATAGGAGAGAATATGGTAGAATCCCAGGTAGTTTTTATGATTAATTATGCTGGGTTTTGATTTGGTGAATATGGGTGTGGGAGATTTAAATTGGGAAATTAGATGTGATTATTGTAGTGGTAGGCAAGATCTGCATGGATAAATGGGTCGGATTATCATTAATTTTGAGGATAGGTAACATGTTAGTCCTTTATTAGCTTCGTGGGCAAAGCAAAGACAATTAGGCCCACGAGATGTCGTGCAAATAGTCTAGTCATAGGTGTGCATCATTTGATTTGGACCGAATCAAGATCTGACAGACCGATCGGTGCCACGTGGTTCAAATCCGCGTCCAACTAGTGGCCAGGTGTTTTGGTCACGACACATGACATCCAAGCTCGACATTGGTATGTCACAGGGCGATGTTATAATAGAATTCGTTTATTTTGTAACTTAGGTATCGAAAAACTTCTCGAGTGAACACTAATTGGTGTTGGCTCTTGCAGGGTGCTTGGTAGATCTTGAAGGACATGGATCGAGAGAATTGAAGCGACACTCGAATTAAAAGACTCCACAATGAAATAAAAAACTAGCAATGTAATGCCAAGTACCTAAAATCGGACTGCTATGTGCTAAGCGGTTGAATGTTGAGCCACTGAAGATTAAGCAGTTGAGCATTGAACAAACTGAAAGAGACCAAGTATTCAATCATGCATCAAGAGATTGAACGCTGAGCCAATATGAACTCAACAAGATGTAATGTGACTTTCATTAAGTAAAGATAGGTTGAGATATGGTGACATTAAAGAACAATTACTCCTTTATTTTTTGCATCTAGTCAATTGAATTAAGGATAAACTAACTAGAAATAGTGCCACAAGAGGTGTAAGAACTAAGGATATAGTGTTGGATCATAATATGGAAGTCAATTAGTCTTAAAAAGAGACTGGGGAACTAAACTCAATACGATGTCTTTATTGATGCTTCATTCAGCATTTTAATGCAATCATGAGCTCTATGGTCCATACCGACAATGGGGTTTGAAAGCATGGGGAGCGAGCAAAATTAGATACCTCGGTAATCCACACAATAAACGATGAACATTCGTCAAGTTCATGATCAAGATAAGAGGTACAACGAGTGACACATGGTGACCACCCATATGACGTCGTCTAGTTTTCATTTTAAGTGATCTGTTTGCACAATTTCTGATTTCCTACATTTAATAAGGGGAATAGAGACGTTTCATGTAATCCACCTTCCTTTTTTATCAAAACAATGAGCAATCTTCATTGTGATTTCCGAATCTTTTCAGGTACAACCAATATGATTATGAATTGGAAAAGGAGGACGGAGATTGAGATGATGGACAAGTCCTTTTATGGTATGTGGGACTTGGGGAGGGTTCACAAGTTAATTAGGACACAAGCAAGGGGTCATTTCACAAACCCCCAAGTATTCCACGTTAAAGAGGGAGCAAGAAAGCTGATTGTCAGTTTTGGCGTGCATATCACAGCCAATTGAGAGGGTTTCTATATTCTCAGGAAAAATGAAAGGAAACAAGTTTCAATGGGTTTTTACTTCTTGCTTTTGTCTTTGGTAAGAAAAGGAAAAACTTTAAATTCTGAGGTGAAATTTGTTGTTCTAATTCTAACGAAACTGGTAAGCACTTGACAGCAGTTGGGGTTTTTTTTTTTTTCTTTTTGGGTTATTTGGTTCTGCAGAAAATTGAAAGCATTTTCATTTTCTGTGAGCTGTTTTGGGGAAGTACTTTTTAAAGGTTATTTTGATTTGTTCCCCAATTTTATGGTAATAAAAAAACCAAGCTATTGAATGAGTTATACAAAATATATATTGGGTACATTCTCTCTCACACACACATACCCAGTGTTAGTATTATTACTCTATTTCAAGTGGATTTCTTGTGCTTCTCTAACAAATGAGTCTTGGGTTTTGATGGGGTTTACATGGAGAGTGGCTTTTGGGTTTTGTCTATTGAATACAGAGGTTGTGATGAACATGTTTTTTGCTTTGATATGGGTTCATAGATTCCTCTCTCATATGCACAAAAAAACAAATGATGGATCATGGGTTTCATTTTTCTGACTGGGTTTTCTGTAATTTTCTCTCAAATGATTCTTTTTTGGTTCCTCGGATTTTTGTTTGGTTGTTCATTATATAAGATACTCAATTTTCGTGATCTTTCTCATTTTATTCCTTTTTTTTTGTGCGTTTGGATTGAAAGATAGGAAGATGCTTATTGTCTACCGTTTTGCTTGTTCCTTAACTGATACCGAGATGCTGTTTTCCGTTGCAGGATTTTTCAAACTTCAACAGTAAAAGTTAATATATCCACCCACATGCATTTGATTTCACACATAGTGCTTGGAGCTTGAAACCCTAAAGAGCGTTGGGGAATTTTATTGGTAATGAATCTTTTATTATGCTTTATATTATAAAGAAACAGAGAGAACACAGAGAGAGAGAGAGAGAGAGAGGGAGAGATTTAAGATTTATGGTTGTGGGTGTGATTGATTTGTGAAATATTTTAGTGTTAGAGTCTGTTGGCTGTGTCTCCTGGGGTGAGTGGGTGCACCCGGGCTCCGTGGGCTTTGCCGCCGACCAAGGAAACAATCTCTTCTTTGCCCTGCTTTCCATTCAACTGAAAACCCTTAAAAACCCCCTTGCCCCTCTCCCTCCCTCCTCTCTCTCTCTCTCTCCTCTCTCTCTCATTGCGTCGGTTGGTGTCAAGATTTGGTCATACTGTAGCAACATCCTTCCTCTCTTTGATATTTGAGATCGTATTTCTATTTCTATTTCTTTCCCTAGGATCCACAGAAAATTGGGTTGTTTTCAGAAACCTGGTCCCCACTGCAACTGAGGTCTAATTTCCATTTCCAGAAGGTTTTTCCTCGATATGTTCGATTCGAGGTGGATGGTACTTAATCTAGCAGTGACCACTTGAGAAGTGACGAAGGACTGTTTTGGGTGTGCAAAAGTAGTAGTAACAGGAGGCAAAATCTTTCTGTTTCCCAAAATGAAGTTCATGAAGCTTGGATCAAAGCCAGATGCATTCCAAAGTGATGGAAACAATATCAGGTGGGCATGATGATCTAGCCTATTTTTCTGTGATGCACTTCGGTTGTTTGATAATATACCTTAATCCATTAAACTTGGGCTTTTGAGGGGGGCAGTTCAGAAATTTGATTTGGTTTTCTGTTATAATTGTTCTTAAGCATCTCTGTTTGAGCTAAAATACAGTTAAAAACCAAACACCTCTCTCAGCTTCTGTTGGTGGGTAGGAATCACTTGGTTGCCAAAAGAAATGAAACAGGTGCTATTTAAGAAGGCTAGGTTTGTCAATTTGGTTCATTCTTGTTACACAGTGGCCCATTTTCTTGCCAAAAACTGAGTAGTAATGTTATGATGCTTTGATTTCTGATCTGCTGTCGTTATGTATAGTGTTTCTGTTAATAGTAGCGGGGGGCAGTATTGTGGAGTTCAAAGTGCTTAGATATGCATTTGTCATAAATTCTTCCCACTTCAATCTTCAAACATCCAGAAACTATTTCTTCCCCTAAAATATTTCCAGCATATCCAAATTTGAACAAAGATATTATGTCTTCAGTCGATTATGTCTTCATAAACATTGATACAAGACATAATATGTCTTTTTAATTGGATGGTTATTAAGATTTTGAGAGGACTGTTGCTTGGTCCATTACGTGGCATAAATGCACTTCCATGGAATCTGATATTTTGGCTGTCATTAGCAAGCAAAGATGCTTGTGGTTTGGCTGCTAATGAAGAGAAATGTTTTCCTGAATCAACAATCGAAAGTGTCATGTTTTCATACACCGACTATATCCTTCTTGGTGTTTTGTGGTTTTTAATGGAAAAGGAGCAAGTTGAGGGCCGGTATCCAATATGGGTGGCAGTGGCACAGTATAAGAGAAATCCTTGAGTTTGTGGCAGTGGCACAGTATAAGAGAAATCCTTGAGTTTTTATTCCTCTACAGGCAGCAGCGCCCCCGGCCAATTGTGATTCTCAGTGGCAACAAGGTGCTTCCAAGCGAGCTTGGGGACCCAATGGAGCTCACTACCTTACATTACCCCTACCAATTCCTACCTCTCACCCTTCTGACCTGGAAAGCTATTTCTCTGTCTCCTGTTTGTTGCTTGAGTTTCCCCCTCTTTTATACCACCAAGGCTCTACTAGTCGTGCATCAGCTCCATTCTCGTTGGGCTTTATGAGGGTGTAATTACATGGCTACCTTTTGCAACCAAAATTTGCTTGAATTGTCAGATGTTAAGATTTTTGAAGATATCATTTTGAATGCCCTGGCTTGAATTTTCTGGTGTTGGAATCTCTTTAAATGGAAAAGCATTTAGTTTGTGTACATATTTGTCGAACTTCCACCCTTTGGATAATTGACATAGTATGTGCACTTCATGGATTAGGTTCGATAAATGACCACAAGGTTTGTGAATGTGAGATGAATTTTTAATGTAGACCAACGCCACGATATTTTTTTTTTTTTCAACTCTGGTGCTGTGTTCCATGTGTAGCTGTTTTTATATTTAATCATCCCATTAATATAACTGTTTAGTTTCATTTATAGCATTTATCAACTTATCTCCATTTGCAGGTACGTAGCCACTGAGTTGGCATCTGATGTCATTATTAGTGTTGGGGATGTGAAGTTTGATCTACATAAGGTATGATTACAGTTCTGCCTTTAATCCTTTATATGTTTAGTTTTAAGCCCGCGGTTTATCCACTTACACCGATCCCCGAGTTTGATACACTAGAGTTAGTGGTTAGCATGGTTGTTGAAGTAGGACAGTTCTCGAACACTTGATGAAGATTCGGACTTATACTACACATGGGATATTGCAACTGACAATTACTGGAGTTCACTATCAAACAATATTGCTCATGCCTTCAATTATTACATGTTCTATGATGCTGGGTCCACTGGCAGTGACAGTTACTAATTGCATGGCATTGTCGGTTTATAGCATTCTGAGAATCAATATTTGTGCCTTGCTATGGAGCATTTCTTTTACTTCTGATGAGTTGTGCTATGTCACTAAAGACTTATTGCTTTTATTTTCAGCATTATTTTGTGGGTGTGGGGGAAGGGTGGAGGGTTAGTAGAGTATATTCAAAGATTTAATTTGTCTTGCAAGCCATGAGGACTGTTTGAATGCGCTGGTTGGCAATGTTATGAGCAACTTCCATAAACTGAATCTGCGCTACTGTGCTGATTAGCCAAGCATGGAGCCATAGAGTGAACTTAACATGAATTCATCCCGGTGCTTAAAACATAGACCTGTCAGACTTTCGCTTTATAACAATGTCATAAAATTGTAAATTTTTTATACGGTAGCTCGTTATTCATTTATATGTTCCACTTACTACTCATGAATGGTGGCAAGGCACATTGTCTCAGGCTTCTCAAACATTTACCAAAGGCTTAGACCATAGTCCTAGGTGAAGTTACTAGATTCTTTAAGTGGGGATCACCTCGAATGGTATTATTCACGGCATTTACTTCGACATCTATTGTATCATCTCATGAAACTGATGAACTTACTTGAATGGGTCTGCAGTTTCCTCTTTTGTCCAAGAGTGCCCAATTGCAAAAGTTGGTCGGATCCGCCAACCAAGGGAACGGCGATGAAGTGCACATTCACGATATTCCTGGAGGACCCGCTGCCTTCGAAATTTGTGCCAAGTTCTGTTACGGCATGACTGTCACCCTCAATGCTTATAACGTTGTTGCAGCTCGTTGTGCTGCCGAGTACCTAGGAATGCATGAGACAGTTGAGAAGGGGAACCTAATATACAAGATTGATGTTTTCTTAAGCTCTAGCATTTTCCGGAGTTGGAAGGATTCTATAATAGTTCTTCAAACTACCAAATCTCTATTACCTTGGTCTGAAGAACTGAAGTTGGTAAGTCATTGCACTGATGCTATAGCTTCTAAAGCCTCAGTTGATGTTTCCAAGGTGGATTGGTCCTATACTTATAACAGGAAAAAGCTCCCGGAGGAAAATGGCAATGATCCTAACTGGAACGGTGTCAGACACCGGACAGTGCCCAAGGATTGGTGGGCTGAGGATCTGTGTGAGCTTGAAGTAGATTTATATAAACGGGTTATAACTAGTATAAACAATAGAGGGGTAATTTCTGGTGAAGTGGTGGGAGAAGCTTTGAGAGCGTACACGCTGAGAAATTTCCCAGGTTTTAACAAAGGTATAATCCATTGTGGTGATGATACATTCAATGCCCAACCGATTCTGGATGCGATAGTGTGGCTATTGCCAGCAGAGAAAGGCAGCGTCTCTTGTAGTTTCTTGCTCAAGTTGTTAAAAGCAGCTATTTTGGTGGATTTAGGGGAAATGGCAAAGAGGGAACTCGTAAGGAGAATAGGACAGCAATTGGAGGCGGCTTCTGTAAGTGATCTTCTGATACGGGCCTCAGAAGGTGAAGCATTGATGTATGATGTGGAGATAGTCCGTAGAATACTAGAGGAGTTTATGATGCTAGATCAGAATGGTAAAATTCAATTAGCAGAGGACGTCAATGAGATTCAGCTGATAAGAAGGCCTGGGATTTTGACAGAAGCTTCAAAGCTTATGGTGGCAAAGCTGGTTGATGGGTACCTTGCTGAAATTGCAAAGGATCCTAATCTGCCTTTGTTGACATTTGTTGATCTTGCCGATATGGTGTCCAGTTTTTCTCGGCCTTCTCATGATGGGCTTTATCGGGCCATTGACATGTATCTTAAGGTAAGAGCTTTACTAAAGTTTTACTTTGCGGCATGTGATCACGTTAGATGAATATGTTCAGTCAGTCTTTGCATGGTGTCTTTTTGACATGATTTTAGGACATTTTGGAAACCTAGGAACGAGAAACTATCATAAAGCAATTGGTTTAGTGAATTGTTTTAGGCAGCCTTTTACCTTTTGGATTTTTATGACCTTTTTCTTTCAGGTCCTATTGTGCTGGCCACACAATAACCTAGTGAAAACTCAAAAGAGATATGACATCATGTGTATATACGCTTGACATGGAATGAATGATTACTAGGATGTATTGACCGACCTTGTCTGTCTAAATCACAAACAAAATTATATAAGAATCTAATTGAGAAGTTGAGGTTCTGTTTTGCTTCAAATTTAAAGAAAGGAAGTTCTTTTTTGGATGAATCTGTGAGTTCTTTACACTCATGATCTTAGCCTGGTCGACCTGATCATTACATTAAGGGAATGGACCTTTTCTAAAAAAACTGGGTATTCTGTATCCAGAATGCATCTCTTTCTCTGCCATTCCTACTTTTTTGATAGTTACACCCTATGTGAAAAGGTCAGTCTAGTCTAAAGGGCTAGTTTGAAACCTGGACTCGCCAAGGTTCACATACTTTTGTTTCTGTATGAAATTACACAGCAAGCTTCCAAATTATGAGCTTGTACTTTGTACTAATAGCCTATAGTGCGTAGAGAGTCGGCATGTTGCTACTTTTATTTTTCACTCAACATTCTCAAATTCATTGGTGTATATCTGCAGGAGCATCCTGGGGTTAGCAAGAGTGAGAGAAAGAGGATATGCAAGCTAATGGACTGCAAAAAACTATCCGTAGACGCATGCATGCACGCGGTCCAGAACGAGCGACTACCATTGCGCACAGTCATCCAAGTCCTCTTTTTCGAGCAGGTCAGAGCTGCTGCATCATCAGGCAGCAGCACTCCCGACCTACCAAAGGGCATTAAGGACCTAAACAGCGGCGGATCCCACGGGAGCTCGAGGTCCGCGACGACCAACACAGAGGAAGATTGGGACGCCGTGGCCACAGTGGAGGAGCTCAAGGCCTTGAAAGCCGAGGTGGCGGCCTTACGGCTTGGGAGCGAGAGAAATGGTGGAGAAGTTAGGAGTATTAACACGGATAAGGCTGCAGTTGGGAAAATGAAAGGGTTGATAATGTCAAAGAAGATATTTTCTAAGATCTGGAGTGGCAAGGTTGGTGGTGGGCAGCAAAGTGGTGATAATAGTGGGTCTGATTCGTCGGAGAGTCATGGTTCTGCCAACCCGGAAGAAGCTAATTCCACACCTTCAAGAAACCGGAGGCGTTCGGTCTCTTAGTGATAGAAACAGGTTGAGGGATATGTATTCTTTTGTGGGTTTTTTTTCCTTCTTTTGTATTTGACAGAACTTTTGGGAAGTGCAGCAGTAGAGGTAGTATTGCAGTGGGTGAAGGAAAAAAAGATGAAGGAAATAGTTTGGAAGAAGAGTTTTGAACTGAATTTGCAGGGGCAGTTTCCATAGGGGAAGGAAATGATTGATCGAGGAAATATCATATCACATTTGTTGAATATTTGTGGGAAAGTGTTTGATAGTAAACCCTAGGCCTTGACTGTGACTTATTAGTGCTACATCTTTAGCTGAACTTTTTTTTAGCTTGAGGCATAAAGGGGATTTCTAAGTAATGGATATCCTATTTACTCTTTATCAATGTTACCAGGAAATGCCAATACCTCTCTCTCTCTCTCTCTCTCTCTCTCTCTCTCTCCATCTATATATGTATGTATGCTTCTGTTTGACAGCTTTAGTTCATTACCAAAATCATTGTTCATAACTAACAAGAACTCCTAAGGTGTGACATTAGTCATAATAAATACGATAAATTTGAATTTATTACATTATAAAAAAGAGAAAAAGATTATAAATTTATACTTAAATTGCTAACATTCATTAATCAGTAATTATTTTAAATGCAAGATTGGAGCGAGGGTTCTTTTGAGAATTTGTAAAATCTTCTTCTCCTTCGCAAAAAGTTGAAGACAGACAAATTTCCATTTTTTTAATTATTATAAGCTGTAAGAAATTATAAGCGGCAAATAAATCGATGAGGAAAGTAATGAAGATGAGTTGGAAACTTTCAAATACAGCTCACTCACATCGAACAAGGGTGTGAGTATTGTTCCTTGGGCCTTATAGGATATTGGGCTTTCTAAATTATGAGGCCCAAATAAAAGAAATGTCTTTCAAGGTACAAAAAATGGATAGCCCACAGTTGCCTCACAAAGGCCCAAACGAATATTGACAGCCCACAAGGGTCTTCTAAAATTGCCGTCGAGCCTAAAATCTAATTAGATATATTTTAGCCAGTACTGTCTTTTGAACTTAATTTTAGTTGGCTCATGCGTGTACCGAAAATACTGTTCAAATTTTCGGGCAATTTTTTTCCAAACCAAAACGACGTCATTTTGACGCGCAGTGCACAGCAGGCCCCCTAGTTCGTATAAGACAGGGTACCAGTTTAGGGCCTTCTTGTTGCTGTTTCAATTTTTTTTTACCCCAGCTATTATAAATATTTTTGTATCTATTTTTCGAAATCGTGAGATTTGGTAGAGTTTTGCGCCTTCAGAATTCTTTCATCTTCAAAAATTATTTATGTTTGTGATTTGCAATTGTGTGTCAATATGAAGAGTCGGCAATCATGATTCGCGTCATTAAAACACACGTCATATTAATATGCTCATCACAGTTGTTTAAGAAATTCATAGACCATACAAAATTTACGGACTTTTGGTCAAGAGTCTTTGAATTTTGTGAAAAAGCGATGTGATTTTATTTGGAATTAGCAAATTCATGCACCTTTTAGAATTAATTTTCAACAAAAACTCTGAGTTTTGGTCTATGAATTTGTTAATCAATAGTAAAGAACATAAACTATTATTAAAATGTAAAAGATTGTTTATTTTTGTTCTTCATTGCCTTAATTTTGATTAATCAACTGCTTTGAATTTGCTGCGAATGTGTGCTTTGACGAATATTGGATTTGGATTATCTTTTTGTTTCTATTAAATAAATGATTTTTGTAATTTATTATTTTACATTAATTTATTATTGGTTATTATTTCTTTTCGACGAAATTTTTTAGAAAAGTAACAAAATCTGAACCAAATTTTAAAAAATTTCAGAAAATAATTTTTTTTTTGAAAAAATCTTTCTGTTAAACATAATTATTTAATTTTAGAACATAATTATTTATTTATTTTGTCAAGACGAATGAATAATTTATAAAAAAATAATATCAAAACAAAAAAAAGTTAAAATAAAGACAAAAGAAAATACATAGGGCAAATGGAGAAATGTTAAAGCCCTCATTCTACTACTACAAGAAAATAGGTTCCAATTGTTTATCAAATTTAAATTTCTCTAAGATCATCCCAAATATTAAAATTTTAGTTGACTTGTCTCTGATATGGAACTATTCCCGATTTAACTATGTAACCAATCAATTTAAATGAGTACAGTTATAAATTTTGTTGACTATAAATTATACGTAATGCAATACGTAATTAACACATCCAGATGAGTGCAACCGTAATAAGAGAATAATGTACATGTAATGACATACAATTTAGAATTCTGGTCTACTCTTAATAGGAAGGGAGAAAATATAGAAGTTTAAAAAAATTAGAGGATTATTTTTTAAGGGTTTTGAAAACTTTGAACCAAAATTAAAGGAGGATTCAAAATCAGTTAAGGTGGGTCTAAAAAGTTTTAGATACTCCTATAAGTGTTTAGATCATGCAATTTTATAAATAAGTGAATGAGAAATTGACTCTCTAATTAGACATAATCGAGATGGTAAAAAATATATACCTTGTGAAAATAAAATTTATGACTGTTCAATCCTTGACTTATCAATGATGAATGTACGAGCTTTCTGAGTACAATAATAATGGCTGATACCTCAGCTACTATTCGAAGAGTCCAATTTTGTTCACTCTCCGATGTGTGAAACCATCTCGATATTCTACTTTGATAATCAAAATCGTCAATTCCGTTTTGATTTGTTTATTTAGTTATTGTTAGGATTCCAACAACGCACCACACGCAACAGAAGCAGTAAAATCAAGAGAAACACAACACACAAATATACGTGGTTCGGCCAAATCTGACCTACGTCCACGGGGAGGGGTTTTTCACTATAATCCGGAGAAACTCCGTGCTCGTGTGTTACACACTCACACTCAATCTCACTATAATGAATCCTCACCAGTTCTCTCGTGTATCTCTCTCTCTCCGGGAAAACCACAACCGGCTTCCCTCTCACACACTCTCTGCCTCTCTCTACATTGTGTTACCACACTCAATACACAAGGCATCACAAAGTATATATAGAGTTACACAGACAAACCCTACTAAATAGGTGGAATCCCAACAACCCTACTAAATAGGTGCTTATCAAGACTAAGTCCTAAAGACTAAGTCCAAGGCCCACACGGGGTGGAATCCCAACAATCACCCCCTCCACACCGAGTGGGCAAAGTTGTCTGCAACACCCCCATTTTGCCTCCTCCAATCAGCTAACTCCGGCAAGCGCCTGTGTCACTAACCAGTCGAGCATCCATGCACCACCAAACAGAGTACACAAATCCCGAAAGAATGTATCCTTGCAAAACCAGACTCTGCAGCCAATCAGAAAATCCCGAGTACCGCATCCCCTCAAAAAAAATGCCTCCACTCGCACACCTCAAACCCGAAGTGTATGCGCTCACCAACAGAAGCGCCCATCTATGCGCTCACCAACAGAAGCGCCCACACCCCCTCAACTAGGGTGCTCGCACCCCCTCATCGAGTGCCCGCAGCTTTATCGCCGCGCTCCGCCACTCTAGCATCCTGTCCTGTCAAGAAAATGCAGCAACCCTCTGCCCACACCAGAGGCTCACTCCTCCAAATGATCTCACACAACATCTGTGGTGAGGCTGACTCCTTCTCTGACACCGCATCCCCCACCGAGTACCTCCGCACCCCCAAAACTGGGATACTCCTCTCGTGAATCCGGGATGGAACAAATCCTGCTAGATATCCGTGGCTCAAAATGATCTACCGCTCTGACAGACGCCTGTGTCATTCCCAAACAAGCATATCCGCACCCTAACCGGGCACACTACTCGAATGAATGTATCCCTGCATGCCAGATCTTCCGCGGTTGATCACAATCCTGCACACTAGCGCCTCCAGTACCATCCGGTCATGACTCCTAAGTACAATCCCGCGCTTATCCTATGTGTATCGTCTCTGAGAGCTGCACGTTACCCACTGATCAAAAATAGTTTTCGTCAACTATTTTATCCGACCAGAACTCCAAACAGTGCTCCAGAGGCCTCCGAGTGATTATCTGACTGCTCTGCGCTCTCCGGTGCTTCAACCTCGCTCTGATACCAGTTGTTAGGATTCCAACAACGCACCACACGCAACAGAAGCAGTAAAATCAAGAGAAACACAACACACAAATATACGTGGTTCGGCCAAATCTGACCTACGTCCACGGGGAGGGGTTTTTCACTATAATCCGGAGAAACTCCGTGCTCGTGTGTTACACACTCACACTCAATCTCACTATAATGAATCCTCACCAGTTCTCTCGTGTATCTCTCTCTCTCCGGGAAAACCACAACCGGCTTCCCTCTCACACACTCTCTGCCTCTCTCTCTACATTGTGTTACCACACTCAATACACAAGGCATCACAGAGTATATATAGAGTTACACAGACAAACCCTACTAAATAGGTGGAATCCCAACAACCCTACTAAATAGGTGGAATCCCAACAACCCTACTAAATAGGTGCTTATCAAGACTAAGTCCTAAAGACTAAGTCCAAGGCCCACACGGGGTGGAATCCCAACAGTTATCACAAAAAATCAACTCAATCAAATATCGGTAAGTATTTAACCTAAAAATTTAGCTTTTAAGTTATAAAAATCAAAAGTTTCGAACTAAAAAGTTAGATTTGTAGGTCAAGCACTTATCGATATTCAACTGAGTTAAATTATTTTGTGATAACTAAAAAAATTAATCAGAACAAAATAAACGACTTTGATAATCAAACAGGAATCTGGTGGTGATCCCACACAACGAATGGTGAATAATTTGTTTATCCTAGAGTGGATAAAATTGAACTCTTATCTGAAAAAGACGAATCTGTAAGGGCGCTGTGTGAAACACGATACTTGATTTGTTTGTCATTTTGTTATTGGTGAAATTATTATTTTAAATCATGAGTTAGAAATTTTACAAATATCTAAATACGTCCATAATATTTTATAATGATATTTCATTTGTTTAAACCGAAATTTGGACAACCTTGTTCCTTCATTAACAGTCAAATCTAGCTAGAAACTATTATAGTTTTTGTCTTTTTGTGATTTTTGTCCTTTTGTTATGACAGACCGAATGATGTAAGTGCTTCACCAGAACCTATAATTATGGACCAGATTTCATTAGTTTGGAATATTTTATTTTTCAAGTGAAATCCACTAGTAGGAATAATAAGAAGTCTTCGTGTCTTAATGCACGTATTGAATTTATTCGGAGTTATTAGAGCGGGATTTATTATGTCAGGAAGACGAGTCGAAATATTTGTACTTTTAGAGGGATGGTTCGCTTATATATCGCCTATTGGGGGATGAAAAGTTCTTCGATTTTCTCAAATGCTGATTCATGAATGTTTGGAATCCATATTATACAAGGAGGCTAAGAGAGATTGTTTTTGCTAATTCAAGTTTGAAGGTTGATATCAAATTGATCTATTTTTGAGATTGTAATCGTCTTCAAAGTTTGTGTCTCCAGTATACGCTAAGGTAGCTACTCCAGCTTTATCGTAATATGGTAAGGATCAATGAGATCGGTAATCTCAACAATTTGGCGAGCACCCTCAACATGATCAACGTAAGAAATTTCAATATCCTTGTCCTAAGTCTCCTCATGAATACTATATGGGTTGGCTCTGAGCATAATTCCACCAGCTACTGCCTAGGGCTCCTGCTTTTGGAGTCCAATTTGGGTAATTTTTATAAAATTTCCTTCATCTATCACTTGGTTTTATTTAATCCCTTCATCTTTCAATTGTCCTAATGTATCCCTTGATCTTTTCAAATGTAACAATCGATCCTTTTTGGATTGACGCAGTTAAAAGAGAATACGATACGTAGTCATGTGTGTTAGTTCAAAAGAAGTCGATCATTACATTTAAAAAAATTAGGAGTATATTGGATAATTGAAAGATAAAAAGAAGTTCATTGAAACCGAGTGATAGATGAAGAGAAGTTTATGTAAATTATTCGTCCAATTTTGTTCACCTTAAGGTGAACAAACTTTGTTCAACCTCTTTTGTTTAGGACCAGCTCGAGATCCCTCTTCATAATCAAAATAATTTATTTTATTCTGATTAATTTATTTAGTTATCTCAAAAAAATCTAACTCAATCGAATATCAGTAAAGTGCGTGACCTAAAAATTTAGTCTTTTACTTCAAAATTTTTAATTTTTAAAGCTTAAAAACTAAAATTTTAATTTATCGATATCTGATTGAGCTAATTTTTTTCGTGATAACTGAATGAATTAATCAAAACAAAATAGAAAATTTTGATCATCGAAGTGAGATCTCGAAATGATCTCAAACGGCAAAGGTTGTTCACCTAGGATAAACAAAACTAGAATCCCGCTTTTGAGGCCAAAAATAGGGTCCCCAAATCTCAAAAAACAATAAATATTTTTTATGTGAGATTTTATTCCAATTAGTTACTCGTTCAGTTATTATTTTATTAGGGAGGTTGCAAGTTCGAAATTTGCTCGCCCTTTTTTTAGGCCTAAAAATGACACACATATGTGTGTGTAAATATGTACAGTGCCCTTTTACATGGAATATATTCAACTCTCTTTTTATCAATCCCTTTTCATCTTTTATTAACCTAAACTTTTATATAAAATTTTAAAATTGGTCTACAGATATAAGTTTAGTCTAATAAATGAATAACATACTTTTTATCTTATTTTTTATTAAATTTATATTTTTTTGTTGTCTATAACATTATTTAATTACAAATCTTATAACTTTATAATTAGAAGTTCAATTCAATTTATCATTTCAATTTTCAATGTGTGCTCTGGCCTCCCAAATCTCAGGACCACCCTTTAAAAAAAATACCTTTTATAATAATATTTCATTTGTTTAAACTAAATGTTGGACAAGCTTGTCCCTACATTAACAGTCAAATCTAGTACGAAAGTAAACTAATTTTGTCTTTTTGTGATTTTTGTCTTTTTGTTATGGCGCAAGGAATGACGTAAATGCTTGATGATAATAAGTTTGTTGTTTGGTTTTGGTTGACCGGAATATTCTTTTTCTATATTAATTTTAAGAGTAATGCCAAGAAAACAAATATTCCGGAGAATCCGGAAACATACGAGCACAAATGTGTTCAAAATGATATTATGAGACCCTCAATAATTTATATACTTCACGTGCATCCAATGGTTCCGAATACATTTGTACGCAGATGTGTTTCTAGACTTTTTCTAATTTTAATTAGCACATAATTAGTCCCCATTAATCATGAAATCGAACCAAACCAAATGAGGCCGGGCTTTTAAATTTTCATAAATTGAAAATAGCTATATAAATTTACTTTTCTTATTGAGCTCTATCGAGAGAATTTTTTTGACCCTAAAATTAATTTTGATTTATGCATCTTATCATATGATATTTTGTAACACTATTTTCCTCCATAAAATATATATATGCATCTTATCATATGATCTTCTAAATCTATAAAAACCATGCGAAGATCCTACTTTTTCTTTTTATACTTTTCGACTAATCTCCTTAGATTGCGTTCAAAGTTAAACTAGCAGAAATAGATCCAAACTTATTTTTTAATACCGTTGTCATCATTCTTAGGCAGTGCTAAATAGCTCCGTCACATAGATTTATTGTATGAATCATCAATTTAATATCTATATTTATTGCAACTTAAAAAATTCACTTTATTCTTATATACATATACTATTTTTCTACAAATCAGACATTTTCCTAGTCGTTGAAGAATTTTTTCAACTACAACACTTCAATATATCCAAGACACTTACATACCTCAATAGAATTAGTTCCATATAAAAAAAATCTAAAAATCATGAAACATTTATTCATCATTAGACAAAGTATTGACCCATCAAACACATGAAAGGACAAAAGAGAGGGAGAGGGAGAGAGATTGATAAAGGATTTAATAAAAACTAAAGCTTTATTTGGTGTCGATTTTGTTTAAGACGTGTTATAGGCTGAATGAGATTGGTGGTGACAAGAGGATTAGAATTGAGATTGGTGATGATGAGATTGTTCTGTTGAAGCAAGAAATTGTGTTTTGATTTGTTATAGCTATGCTTACTTAGGTTAAAAAGCAGGTTGAATTAATGCGATAGTGAATGTATTGAAACTGTTCCTCTTATGGGTTTTCCAAATCTCTACATTTGAGGGATTCTTGGTCCGCCGTACTAGTTATCTTGTTTGATTTTGCGTTGAATTAAATAATAGAATTGATAATAATATGTTTGTTTTGAATATGGTGGATTAGTTTAATTCGTCCAACAAGGATGGTCACAAATAGTCACAAAATAAGAGGGACAGTTTAGTCAATGTGTATATGGGCTTTATAATGGACTTACAATAACACCTTCTCCATGACCATGGGTTCGCTAATACCCTCATTTTGGCCCAACACAATCCTTTTGGACTCTTAGTTCAACTTATAAAAAGTTTCGAATATAACCGCCTATTTGTTAGCAGTTAAAATTATGATTTTTATAAAGAGTTTGTTTGAGTATCTTTTGAGGAGAGAAATATGATAGATATGAATAGGTGAATGACATTCTTATAATTGATAATGGTATTCTTGTAATTAATAATAATATTTTCGTAAATAAAAAGGGAATAAGATATGAATAGGAGGAAGGGCGTTCAAATTTTATCTTCTTCCAGGGTTTAAAGCCGCTAACAAATCCCGTATATGACAGCCTGAATTGCCATATTCAGGATTCAAATTTTAGACTCCTCGTTTAACCCTCAACAAAAAAGGCATAAGGATTCTATGAATTATAAACATCAGAACCAACTTGGTGCGTCGCATGCCAAAACGGCATGATTTTGACCACTAAAACATTTCCCCAGCAGTGAGACAATATTTGGGTAGTATTTTAGTGGTCAAAATGATACTATTTTGGCGCGCACACACCCTGTTGTGCGCCGTGAACATCATAATCTGTAGTTTCATGCATTTCATAGTTCAATTTTGTGTACCCCTCGATTGTTGAGATCACTTTAAGATTTTATTCTGATGATCGAAATCGTTCATTTTTTTTCAGATTAATTTTTAAGGGACCTACAAAAAGTTTCAATTTAATCCAATATCGAAAAATATTTACTGATATTTAATTGAG
The DNA here is from genome assembly GCA_019985065.2 of Arctostaphylos glauca. Classification (NCBI taxonomy): domain Eukaryota; kingdom Viridiplantae; phylum Streptophyta; class Magnoliopsida; order Ericales; family Ericaceae; genus Arctostaphylos; species Arctostaphylos glauca. The sequence continues at coordinate 4,315,982 of JAHSPW020000006.1, read as the reverse complement.
CTAAATTTTAATTTTAATTTTTTCAATTTGACACCGCAAATAACATATTCTGACTATTCAATGTAATCTCCACTAAGAAATCATACGACGACTGTTTGTCCTAAATTTCCTTTACATGATATTTTAAAAATTAATTATTAATTCCGTGATTTTTTTATTTCTTTGTGACAAAACAAGATCTCGAAAAGATAGAAAGCCCTCCGTACAAGTTAAATGGATTGACATATTCCAAGCTGGGGACCAAAACACGGTATTATTGGCAGGATAAGCACTGTGACGATCAACACCTGACGTCCGGCCGGCCAAGAGAACTTCCAACTGTGCAAATAAAGGTAATGGCCGGCCGGCCGACATGTCCAATTTCACATTGAATAAAAATCAAAGTACGACCTGTTCGAAATCTTCGGACCGCGTTGTGGGGCTCCTCGACTGCGTCAACTGGGGTTAATAAGTCCGCGTTAACCGGGTTAAACCCTAGTTTCTTCTGAATTTTGTTTTAACTTTTTTTTATTTGAAAATAATTGAGTTTTGCGTCAATTTTTTTTACAGATTATTGGTCCGTCTCGATGATATGCTTCAGAAAAGTAAAACAATATGAACTAGATTGTTTTCGTCTTTAGTGAACATTTTTACACTTTTAATTATAATTTTTTACTTTTTAGATTATAATCGTCAAGACAAAATAATAATTTAAAAAATTTAACGCAAAACTAATAAAAGTAAATTTTTTTTGAATAGAGACAAAAAATATATATAAATAAAAACTTCAAGTTAGGCCAAATTGAGAATAAAAACAAAGGATTTGCACAAATAATGCCACAAACATAGGTTAGAATTAATCGGCACTCATGTTAGTTAGGTTTTCAAGGCACTTGGTCCCCTCACAACCGATGACCTTATGGAGTCTTTTTTTATTTTATTTTTTTAGAAGCAAGTGGAGTATTATTTTATTAAATGATTAAATGTAATATTACTATTGCATGCTTTAGGGTAAATAGTGGACAATTTACATTGGACCATCGCCGGCCGATACCCTTTAATTTATTCAAATTAAAATAAAAAATTGAATAAATTTTGATTTGATACGAAACACTCTAGTAACTACACTTTTGTATAATAACGAATTTGATTTTGAGTTAAATTACTGACACAGTTATGAATTTAAGGGTTTAGAATAAATTTTTAAAATTTGAAAAAATGATATTTAAGTCTTGGTTGATTTGCATAAAGAATTTTAAGTAAAATTTAATTTGATATAAGCTAGAATCAACGAGTTGAATGAGTTTAAAGATGCTTCGAGTCAAATTTTAAATTTGAATTTAAAAAATTTAAGGTTGGAGGTGATCATATCGCAGCCATTATTTTTTATCTTTATTTTTTATTTTTTAAGTTTTGCATCTCATTTTTATAAATTATTAGTTCAAAAAAGTATGAATCAAACTTCAAAAAAGTCAAAACATAAAATAAATCTGCTTATTTGAAATAGTTTTTGATAATTTTTAAAACTTTAACGTTAAACTAACAAAAATGAATATTTTTCTAATCAAAATGAAAAAATAATTCAGAAAAAAAATAGGTCAAATAGATCTTGCTATATGCATGATAGTTAACCATAGATTATTGGATAATTTACCCCAAGTGGTTGGTTAAAGAAGTGACTAAGGGACCTTTACCTTTCAAAGTCATGGGTTCGAATTTCATTATAACTACTTACTTAGGACCACTAGGAGTTATGACGGACCAGGGGTCCAAAATTTTCGGAATATTTTTTGCGCTAAACGACGTCGTTTTTTGACGCGCAACACATCTTGCTATGCGTAGTGCACAAAAGGATCCTCCATTCCGGGTTATGACCGATCGTTACTGGCCTCAAGCGTCTCGAGGACTAGTCAGCAATAGATTGAGCATACTCAAAGCAGGCCAAATACCCCGGTTTTATATATATATAATTGGGTGTTTGCCTAGTCAAACAAAATGATGCTTGAAAACAAGCATGAGTTGCAGTTTCCATGGGTTTCACCTTAAAGCCATTGGTTGGTTTACCAACTTAACGACAAAATTTGTAGAGTAAATTTTGTAAATGGGTAGTTGATTACCTCTCACTTACGTTATGTTAACCATATTTTATTCTTCATTTGGTCTGAAATTATTTGTCTTCTTGTATGTATAGTTTATGATGACTAGATAGTGGAGAAAAATCGGATAAAAAGGGGTAAATTACACTAACTTTCCTTGAGTTTTATAATCTCTTACCATTTAAAATCACTCAAACACTGTTAATCAAGCTATTAAAATGTCGCCATAATTTTTTTAACCATATTTTATTCTCCATTTGTTATGAAAGTATTCGTCTTTTAGGATGTATAGTTTATGAAAAAGAGACGGTGGATAGAAATTGAATGAAAGGGTAAATTACACTAATTTTCCCTAAGTTTTATACTCTTTTATCATTTAAAGTCAGTCAAACATTGTTAGTCAAACTATTAAAATGACATTGTGATTTTTTTAACCATATTTTAGTCTCCATTTGATATGAAATTATTTTGTCTTCTAGTATGTATAGTTTATGAAGATTAGATAGCGGAGAAAAATTGGATAAAAAGGGTAAATTACACTAATTTTTCTTGAATTTTATACTCTCCTATCATTTTAAATCAGTCAAACATTGTGAATCAAACTATTAAAACATCACCATAATTTTTTTAACCATATTTTATTGTTCATTTGATGTGAAATTATTTGTCTTATATAGAATGTGCGATTTAAGAAGAAGAGATAGTAGAGAGAAATTGGATAAAAAAGAGTAAATTATACGGATATTTCTTAAGTTCCATCCTCCTATTATTTAAAATCCGTCAAACATTGTTAGTCAAATTATTATAACGTAATCATAATTTTTTAAACATATTTTATTCTCCATTTATTATGAAATTATTTGTCTTCTTGTATGTATAGTGTATGAAGAAGAGACAATGGAGAGAAATTAGATAAAAGGGGGTAAATTATTCTAACTTCTCCTAAGTTTTATATCCTTTTATCGTTTTAAATTAGTCAAATATTGTCAGTCAAATTATTAAAACTTTGAGTTTGAGATTTTTTCCACCAAAAGGAACCGGAACAAAATTGCTATTTCATCCAAAATATCCTATGTTTTAGATTTTTCTGCAACCAAAATTCGAACAAATTTCAAAAACTTTTCATTACAGTTTTTTGATTTTAAACAAATCCAAAAATTCAACATAGGTAATTTTGAATGTTATAAGAATTATGTTGCAGCTCGTTTGGTCGAAAAAAGTTTCAAACATGAAGTTTAAATAGTTTGACTAACGAATTTTAACTAATTTTAACAGTAAGAGAGATAAATGCATAATCATTTAAAAAATAAAAAAATAAAGAGTAATTTTTTAAACTATAAAGAAGTCCAGATATTTTTTAGAACCTCAAGGGAGGTTAGTGTAATTTACCCTAAAAACGATTCATTACCACCTGTAAAATTTCTTTCCATATTGGCTTGTATTGATTAATACAAACAAAAATACGGCTACTAGTTCACGAGATTCTAGATTACGATATAGTTCTTGAAAGTTAGTAAATTATACGCTGGAATCCAACACTAGCACGCGTTACCGCGTTTCTATTTCTCTAAAGAATAATTCTCGTGTGTGCTAAATCTGAAAAAAGAATTCCAAGGAAGATTTTCAAGACGACTAAAAAGCTTTCAAACCAGTTGTCGAGAGGCTTGTTCAAACCCTCGTTATTCCGTATCTATTTTGTTGAACTTCTATTGCGTATTCTCCTTTTCAATGCCCATCTTTCTCGTCTATATGACAACATTATTGTATATATATGTGTAGAATTAAAACAGATAGCATTATTGTGTACGTTCTTACATAGAGACTGCGGTGATTCGTAGCAGTTATTAAATAGAGACAACGGTGACTCATAACGTGTTTGCAAAAGTCAAGAAAAATGCGTCATGATGTGAGGTTCCTAAGTATGTGGCTCTTTGGGAGTGTTAAACATCAATTTATGTCTCTCAATTGAATTGGAAGGTCACTAGTGGTAATAAACAAGTAAAAAATGACGACTAAGATGTCTCATTCTCAAGATTTTATAACCCTAAAAAAATTATAGAGAGATCTTGGTGTATGTATAAGCCAAAACTATTGGAACTTATTAAATGAACCTAGGCCCGTGGAATCGGAATCCCATTCCCCTTTTGTCTTTACTATTGGAGTTTACAACAACATTGTTTTTACATACATATACATAGAAAACTTGTAATAATAGATTGCTCGTTTTGTTAAAATGTAGACTTTTCTTTTTATGATTAAATTTTTATGATCCGAATCGTTCAATATGTTTATAATATGTTTTTAAAGGTATCCGCAAGAAATCGGCTCAAAAATATATCGAGAATGACTTAATCTAAGTAGTTTTTCATAAATACTCACATAAACGATTTTATAAAAAAAATAGTTTGATCAAGCTCTCTCCGGTAATATTTAGAGTTGATTTCTATAGTGTATCCATAAAATCATATTTTAAACACATTGAACGGTTCAGATCATCAAAATTTGATTAAAAAATAGATATTCGCATTTTAGCAAAATGAGAATTTCTTGTTAGAAGTTTTCTCCACACACACACACACACACACACACACACATATAACTTCATTATTTATTTGTTTGTTTTTTAAATTGAGCAAAGCAAAATACAAAATAAGGGGGTGCATGGTCACCATTTAGGTTTGATCTAATTTTACTATTATGCCTTATTTTTATCTTTCTTGAACTTCTGTTGGATTTGCTATTTTGTCTAGATTAATTATATCACGACAAAATAAATTTAAAAAAAATTCACGAAATTAAGGCAAAAATAATTCAAAACAAAAAGATGTTTTAAAACTCTTTTAGTTGGTAGTCAAGGAGACAATGGAAATAAGAAAAGGAAGAGAATTGAGAACGGAAAATAGCTTCTACAGAGTTGCCATCAGCAGCTTAGCTTAGTATCTTAATTTTTCCTACTGGTAACGCTGCTTGGTGGAATTTTTTAAACTCTTGTAGACTATTATCTTTTTTTATTTTTTTAATTCCATTCGTATTGTTTTATTTTGGTAATTCTATTCTTCGTGAAGAATCCCAAAAGTCAGATATTTTGATTAGAAATTAAAATATGTGCACTTACAATACAATAAATCACATGATAATTAAAAAATCAAGTGTGCTGCTTTAGGTTTTACCTATTTTGCTTACTTTATCAAATAACTTTATTTGCTTTTTAGATGGATTACCAAACAAGCCCATAGGGATGTAAAAAACGACTAGAAAAAAGGGAAGAATATCAGAGTTAGATCTTAAATAATTTCACTTTGGGTGAACGAGTCTCATCCCAAGCCAATTTCTTAACCTCCTCATGTAGTACCAAAATGCTCGGATACCAGAAAATAACTTTCATTAATCATAAAATTAAAATTACAAAATACAATAAAAAAAATACAACCGATGAAATTGAGTCATGTGAAACTACAATCCATTAAAATAGATTCTCGCCTCATTGTAGGTGTTAGATGTTGCACTTATGTCTACCTCTAAAGATAAAATGGATAACTTAGTCGATGTAATACAACGGAGGGCTCTCTGTCGAACCGGGCTTCTTTCTATCTCTCTCACTTGAAAACACAAAAATGAAATATGCATATTGAGCACGAAAATATTCTAGTCTAGAAAATGTGTAAGGGTTGAACTTATGTAACCATATGGGAACCAAGAAACTGAGACTTTGAGTTGCAGAACATCGAGATGTCAGCAAACTTTTGAGATGCGTAATTTTTCCAATTGCAATATGAGATCTTTCGATGTCCCAAATTTATTCACACCATTCTGAATTCTAATACTTGTTTAATCTATAGACTTTTCCACTTATTACCAATCAATTTTAGGCTGATTTCTTCCGCACAAAAAATTAATAATAATATAATTAAATTTAGGTAAGCAAGCGGCCCTTTTGCGACTCAAACTACCGATCTATTTCTCGGCTCGCAACGACTCAAACAGGCGGGGGCTCTCTCACAAATTTTTCATTTCTCATCCTTTCTCATGACTATTTCTTACATTTGTAGCTATTGGAAAAAAAGTGATATGATTCTTGTTTCTTTTCTTTTTTGGATTACCACTAAGGTTTTTAACAAATGCAGAGACCTTTCTTTATAAAAAAAATCGAGTTAATATATTTATTAGAACTTCAAGAAGGGGAGAGGAAGCTGGAAATGGAGACAAAGAAAAAGACAAAGAGAGTTCAAAGTTTATATTTTTCGTTCCAAAGCTGAGGAGGATCCAACGAGGGGCTTTTACATTTGTGGAAACCTCAGGGGTGATAAGTGCATTTTACCCTTTCTTTTTTTCGTCACCACTTTTGGACACCCAAAGAACCTAGTAAAGACAAAATAATCCAACGTAAGAATCTTTTATTTTTTTCATAGTTTGTTTAGTTTTTGTTTGCGGCATTTTGCAAGTTTCTCACAATACCTAAGAGGATGCCATCATCTGATTTTAAAATAAATAAATAATAGGCAAGTTGACATAAAAGAAAAGGTAAATTACACTGACCACCCATAAGGTTTGAGAAATATTTTTGACCTCCCTTGTTTTTGAAACTGTTAAGAAGTTATCTCTTCTACTATTAAAATCAGTCAAACATCGATAGTTAAGTTATTGAAACATTAAGTTGAGATTTTTTTGATAAAACAAATCGTAATATAATTTTTATTTTGTTCGAAACAGTCCGTGTTAAATTTTTTAGATCCTAAAAATTCAGCGTAAATTATTTCGGACGTGATAAGAGTAATGTTGGGATTTGTTTAGGCCAAAAAAATCTTGAACTTGAAATTTTTATAGTTTAAATTACGACGTTTAACTGATTTTAATGATAAAAAAGATAATTATAAAATAATTTGAAAAGTAAGGAGGTCATAATAATTTCAGAATCCTCAAAGGAGATTCAGTGTATTTGCAAGAATCCTCAGAGGAGATTCAGTGTATTCGTCATCGTATTCGTCAGAAACCTCAGAAGAGATTCAGTGTAATTCATCATATATAATAATAGGCAAGTTGACATAAAAGAAAATAAAGGGCTTTCTCCGAAATGTGGTGAAAGAATGACTCATTTTGTGCCTATGACAGAGCAAAATGGGAAATAAATAATAAACCCCCTGTTTCGAGTTTCATCAGTTTTTTTGGATGATTGCGCGCTCTCTCTCTATATCTCTCTCTATGTATGTAGATATATATAGAGAGAGTAAACATTTAATAAGAGATTCCTCATTTTTGTTAAAATGAAGACTTCGCATTTTTTGATCAAATATCGATGATCCGAACCGTTCAATATGTTTAGAACATATTTTTAAGGGTATTCGCGAGAAATCACCTCAAAATATTATCGGGTAGGGCTTGTCCAATTCGTTTTTTATAAAACTATTCATGTCAGTATTTATAAAAAACTCTTTGGATCAAACACTTTTGGGTATTATTTTGAGCCGCCTTTTTACGTGTACCCTTAAAGACATGTTTTAAACACATTGAACAATTTTGATCATCAATATTTGATCAAAAAATAAAAAATTGTCATTTTAGAAAAATGAGGAATCACTTATTCTCTAAAGAAGTGGATGCAGGGGTGTATGATGGGGAAACAAAAAGTTGGCCCAAAAGTTAAATGGCAGTTTTAATTTAATTTGATGTGTTTTTTAGTATATGGTTGTGCTTTCGACATCATTTTTTTTTAATTATTTATCCTAGTCAGTATTTGAGTAAGAAACTTAACGATTATGACATGGATAGCAAAAGGGTAGTTGTTGGATTGGGGGTCATAATAATAGATTACAGACTTGATGAATTTAAATATCTTGTGATCAATAGTTACAGCCTACTTGTGATATCAAGAAAAAAAAGATAAGATATGATGGTGAAAGCAAATTTGGAAGTGGCCCAAGAAAATTTGAAAACTTATCATAGTGGCATATGAATAATTTTGAGTAATATTTTGTTCATGTAGGAAAATATCTGCAGACACTCTATCAAAATTCATTTTAGAAAATAAATTTTATAAAATTAATAATCGAACGTTATAAAACATAAATTCAATACAAATTCACAAAAGAAAAGATATATTACCGAACCGAATATTGCGTATCACAGTTTTTTTTAAATAGATTCGTCGTCTCCTGTGGGTGTTGGAGGATTACACTGGCACGTGTCTCCTAGGGTAAAACGGTTCTCTTGATCGAAGGAACATCTATCTATCGACCACGTGATGAACTAAATGCATCTGCCTCCCTCAACACAGAGAACGAAACACGAAAATCAAAATAAGTTGTCTATATGAAATTCTCTTAAGTTCAATCGTTTGGTGTATCGAAACCAAGTAAGATATTCAACATTTATAGAAACCCTAGAGCATTGAAATTGTCAAAATCATAAATTGAGGGATTAAAAGGATCATCAATGTACATCAATAGCGAAATTGATGGACATCGATGCAAACATGAATGATTTATAACTGTTGAGATTTTTCAGTTGCCTCGTAAGACCCTCCGGTATTTCAACTTCATTCACAAACCTTCTTAATTTCTAACAGTTCACTCGTAGGTGAATAAAGTTTGTTCACCAATCCCTTGGGGTTGGTTCAGTAGAAGGAGAGGGGATGACTAATTGGATTGCTCTCTCAAGGTAAGGGGGTCTAATTCCACCAGAACCAATCTCTAAGAGCCACTGGATTTTTTTCGGTCGTTAACTTCGGGGTTCCAAAGAATAGTCGGCATTAGATTGAATGTAATTTCAAAGTCGACCAGATACCGACCATAAAAGGAGAAAGACAAAGTTTGTTTACCATTGACTGTGTAAGATTATTTCGAGATTTTCATTGATGATCAAAATTATTTATTTTCTTGAGCTAAATTTCTTAGGAGTGCAGAGAAAAATTCAACTTAACCGAATATTGATAAGTACTTAACTTGAAAACGTATTTTTTTAATTCAAACTTTGAATTTTTTAGACTAAAAGATTAGAGTTTTACGTCTATTCTTATAAGTATCCGATTGAGTTGAAATTGTGAGATCTTTAAAAAAATAATTTGAACAAAATATACGATTTTAATCATCAAAGTGAGATTTTAAATTACAGAAAATTAGTGACAAGTACAAATTAATCTTCGTAAGAAAATTTCCACAATCGAGTATTTTTCTTTAAGTTCAAGCCATAATTAGATATATTTTAAACACCGTTCTAATAAAAATTGAAATATATTTTGTTTAACGAAGAAATAGAAAAACTAATCACCTATCAAATCCTAATTGTAGCTTATAATCCATAGATTGAACATATGAATTGATCATTAAAAGCCTAATTTCATATTAAAAACACATAAAATTTAAAAAAAATGGAAAACATGGTTCATCCAAACAATGCGCAAGACGAGATGGTGTTCGCGGAGACACGGAGCCGCGCTCTTGCCCAACACCTTTGGAATCCCCAATGCGCCACAACTCCACTGTCCACCACCACTAACTGAGAAAAAGCAGAAGTTAAAGCTCAATTTGGCCAAAAAAAATATCACATTATTATTTTTGTGATTTTTAATTATTTTTTCTTCTTGATGAAATAAATCTAAAAAATAAAAAATTATGGCCAAAAACATTAAAAAAATCAACTAAAAATGAAAATAATTTAAAACAGGCTAATGATTTTTTTTTTTTTAAGTGACTCACTAGCGGTGGCTCTCTTTGATCAAAAATTAATATTTATTATTACTGGATAATATTAAATATTTAACCATTTTTAATAGTTTTTCTTCAAAAAATTTTGAACTAATTATCGTTTCAATTAAAAGAATCAAAAAAATATAAAAAACGAATCAAAGTATAAAACACCAGATAAAAAGACAATAAAAAATATTCTTTTTTATTTTTATTTTTTTGTCTTTAGAGTACTTTTATACTTTCGGTCATACTTTTTTTTTTTTAACTCAATAAATTTCTTTCATGGGGATGAATGATTAATCTAATAAATTTATGAAAAATTTGCTAAATGTTTAAAATATTGATGAAAAAGATACAATAAGACCTATAACTTAGGCAGAACTCAACCTAATTTGAGCTATAAAATGACGCATGTGTCCTTCAAGGTGTATTATTTTTCTAGTCTTTTTATTTTGTCATTACTTTAGTTCAAGTTGGTCAAAAAAACTAACAAACGCAGAAAAAAATTAGATAAAAAAATAATACAATAACAACGTGAGGCCAAATTGGGTCCAATTATTGTCTCTTAATTTTAGAAGTTATTGTCTCGTATTATTTTTTCTTTTCAATTATTTTTTATTGTATGGTGTTTTCTTTACTGACAGCTAATAATTTTTTGTTGTCTTGGAGTTTTTTTTTTAGGGACCACCATTTTCTTTATTTTCTGTCTTTTGTATTTTTTCTTTTCATTTTATTTACTCGATAAACTTCTTGAGGAAATGTGAAAGTGGGAAGGAAACTAACTCCTATGTCTTTTCCTGTTGTAACTTAGTTTCAATAGGATCAAATCTTATACCATATATCTAGTGTTATTGGTGTTTTTTCAAGTAGACAATTATGTGCTTGGAACGTGCTTGTTATCAACCGGTGTTAATAAAATGTATATTCCAAGCGTAGGATCAGTTGATCGGTTGTAGCATAATAAATTCGGAAGTCCGGAGTCGAATCCACAGGGAATGAGAAGTTTAGAAGTTTATCGGGAAGAGGGAATAAAAGGTTTGGTAAATACTGTGGGAATAATATTGTGATGAGATTTAGAGTGATTTAAAGTAAAAAGAAACAAGATCCAATTCTCGAGATCCACATTGACCACAACTCGTAATAATTCAATCCTCTAAAAATAACTCAACTCCGGTTCTATAACATCGAACCTTCGTCGAAAAATTAGGGTTTATAAAAAATCAATAAAGATTGATGATCGCTTTATAATAAAAAATTAGGTTTTCAAATCAAAACCTTGTAGATCTAAGAATTGTGTGTGCCAATGGAGATTGTCTGCACACAAGTAAAAATTATACAAAAATCCTTGATTGATTTCAAAATAGTTTTTGATTTAATAAAACGATTATCATAAATTGAAGAATTTGCACGAGGATCGAATTACCTTGAGTTGCGATTCAATGTTTCACTGTTGAATCAAATCGTTGAAGGATTAATTCCTCATGGATTTAATGGAATACATGAGAAATCAAGAACAAAAGATGAAGAAAAGAATTTTTTATTGATGAACTTAAAAAGAAAATATATTAATAATCTCCAATAATCTTCAACAAGAATTGATTATAAAAACTGATCAAGAAGAAGTTATCTCTATCCTAATCGGTTTCCTAATAAATAGACATAAAGCAAACACTCCTAATTACCTTAGGAAACTAAGAGATAAGGATAAACATGAAGAAAATAAAGAAAACCAAAATAAAAGGAGTTTCTTGGATTTGTCCTACTACCGATGCTACTACCGGTAGTACATCTCCATTTGCGGTAGTAACTTTTATCTTGAAACTTGGGCAGTGTGTTTTGACTACCGGTAGTGCTGATTCTACTACCGGTAGTAGCTTTGATTTCTCCACTTGGTTGGTTTTATTCCATCTTTATGGTATGAACCTTTTAGCTTCCGAAAAGCTCTTACAACCCCGTAAATACCTCGAAAACATACTAGCACCCACGACATACATTCATTCATCAACGCATATAAAATACGCTTCATTGAACAGTATTCGCACACAAGTTAAGAGGTTCATATATGTATAAAATACATTTTTGCGTGCGAATCAGAACAGACACAAAAACTCTGTTATGTGTTAAATCTGTGTTGTTTTAACTATTAAAATAATATCTAAACGGTAAGACAATATTCATGTAGTATTTTAGTGAGTCTAATTCTCTTCACTTTTCGTTGTGTGTGATTGCATCGAGATCCCTCTTCGATAATCAAAATTGTCTATTTTTTTATTAATTTATTTAACTATCACAAATAAATTCAGCCCAATTGAATATCGAAAATGCTTGACCTACGAATATAATTTTTTACTTCGGAACTTTTAATTTTTAAGGCTTAAAAAATAGATTCATAGATTAAACACTTATCGATATCTGATTATACTGTATTTTTTCTTGATAACTAAATAAATTAATCAAAATAGAATATACGGTTTTGATCACCAAACTAGAATCTCGAGGTGGTTACACACGGCGGAGAGTGAAGAAAACTGAACTCCATTTTAGTGGTCCAAAGAATATCAGTGTGGCTCGCAGCACATTATGTTATATGTTATGCATAACATAGCCTCCGATTCGTTTGGAACCTTTCAAGTGCTAAATTAACACCCACAAAATGTAAATTCTTGATAATAATTGTAATAGTAGTGGAAGTTAGTGTCATTTAAAAACCTTGAGGGAGGTATGTGCACTTGTTAAAAACTTTAGGAGAAGACTTGACTCAAAAAGGTATTTTCAACCGTGGTTAGTTAATTAACCAGTTTAAGTAATCACGGTTGAGTTCAATATAATGTAAATATGTGTTTGATGGATGTTTTAAGTTATTCATCAGAATATTAGATATTATTAGTATTTGTCTTGACGAGGGTAAGTCAAAAATATAGATTAAAATTAAAAAAATCAGAAAAAAACAACCAATTATTTGTCTTAGGAAATTTTTTAGTTGTTTGTTATAATTTTATGTTTTAGATTCTCAACCAATTATTGATCTTACTATAAACTTAAATAACCAAAATATAGATAAAAACAAATATAAAGGCACCTGTTAATTTTTTAAAAAAAAAAACATATCGTTAAATGTAGATTAATTATTTTTACTAGATGAAAGAAATTCAAAAATCTAAAAAAATCAATAAAACGAAAAATATAAAAATATATTATTTTCACTATTCAAGTGTTTCTAGCGTTGTTTTTTCTGGTCCTTTTTCTAATTTCATTTAATATTTCTATAGTTTTTTAATATCGCTTGTACAAACGAACAAAAAATATAAAAAAACAAACAAAAAAAACTTACTAAAAATTATCAATTTTTTTAGGAAATAATTTAATCCGAACTCACTGGCGCATTGAAACCCCAGACAAACCCTCCCCCATCTCTTCTTCTATAAATATTTTTCCCCAGTTAGTGGAACTACTCCCTCTCCCTCCCTCCCTCCTGGTCTCGCTCTCTCTCTCTCTCTGTGGATTGTGGCTGAAATCGGACGTTTCATGCGCTGAAGATACTTGATTCATAGGAAAAATTTTGGAGGATGAGTTGCAATGGATGTCGAGTTCTTCGAAAGGGATGCAATGAGAATTGCATACTGAGACAATCGCTTCATGGTATTGAGAGCCATCAAGCTCAGGCCAACGCCACCGTCTTTGTCGCCAAGTTCTTCGGCAGGGCCGGCCTCATGTCCTTTCTCTCCTCCGTCCCCGAGTCTCAGAGACCTTGTAATTTCCTTCACCACTTATCTTGAATCTTCACAATATATATATACGTACATGAAGGTATATGTGTATAGCTACCTATCGTATGGTTTTTTGGTTATGATGATGAGGTTTTGGTCTTTTTTGCAGCTCTGTTTCAGTCTCTGTTGTTTGAATCGTGTGGACGGACTGTGAATCCGGTGAACGGAGCAGTGGGACTGTTATGGACGGGGAACTGGCACGTGTGCCAGGCGGCGGTGGAGACGGTGCTCCGAGGAGGAGCATTACGTCCGATTCCCGAGTTTCCCGGCGTATCTCCGGCGCTGGAATTTGACGACGCCTCCCGTACTAACAAGATCGACTTCTTCAGATCCCAAGATGTCAATTTTTCCCGTAGAACCATGAATAGCCAGGAGTTAATGACGGCGAGACAAGAACCTGCCGCGGATCTCAATCTCCGCCTGACGCAAGGTTTCCCGGCGAGGACCGTGAGTCGATGGCCGGAGAAGCGGAGGGCGGAGACGCCGTCGTTGATCTCTGAGGAATCCGGAACTACGACGTTGGCGAGTGGATCAGCGTATGAGCAGAAAACGTCACAAGGAAAAAGCGAGAGGACGGTTTTGAGATTGTTCATCTAAAGAATTATGATCGGTATATAGTTTACCGGCTACCGAAAAACTCTTGTTTTTCCTACCAAATAATTACTTTGTTTAAGTTTAGGTGATTCCCGGCGATGGAAACCGGCGAGTTTTGTTGACGGCGGGGTTCCGGGGTAACTTGATTTCTCACTCTTCTCCGTGTATCAAAAAGGAAGATGAGAGCGTACTTTGTTGCTACTTGTTAGGGCTTGTTTGCTTTGCCAATTTATTAGCCTATTTTCATTGCGCATAATAAGTTAAAACTTCTTTAGCTAACATTTACTTTAATTTTGTTGAACTAATTTTATTTATTTATTTTTAAAAATAGTTAACTAATCCCATAAGTTGACAAATCATATAAGCCTTTATTTATATGAATTTTTTTTCAAGTCTTTCCTTAGTTTCGCGAATTGACTAACAATTTTACTATCTTTAATGTTCCTATAATGTCACAAAAGCTAAATTTTAATATATTTTTTCAGGAACAACAATATATAATGATGAATATTGATTTTTTTTCTTTCTATTCTCATATAAATTCGCTTCATTATTATGTCAAAAAAGTTGCGAAGTATCTTGACCAATTCTCAATTACACGGTTTTTTAGCAGTAAGTTTTGTTCATGGTTAACTTACGAAGAACCTTTACTAATTTTCTTCAAGGATCGATTAAAGACAGTCCAAAGTTTACAAAACAAAATTTATCTATCTGACCTAAAAGGCTATACTCTATAAGTGAGAGTCAAATCAGAGATTGGTGCACGCGAAACACTTATCTTTGTCCTTTCTACAACTTGAATTGGAGAGTCAAATTAGAGTTTGATGCACGCTAAACACTTATCTATGCCTTTTTATAACTTGAATTTGAGAGTCAAATTAAATATTCGTGCGCAAAACACTTATCTTTGTCCTTTTTTACAACTTGAATTTAGATTCCGAAGACATGGTTGACTTTATGATTTATTTAGTCATGTTTCTTTTATCATTATACATCAAATATATGGAGAAAAAGCCAAAAAATAGAGTCCAAATAGAAAGTCACTACAATTAACCAATCAAAGAACAAGGTTCTTCCTCTTATTTTGGGTATATCTATATCATGATTTGATTCCATCAACTAACACCCCACATTTGGAACAATAATTATCACATCAAAATACTTATCCCAATATCATATACGCATGTATTAGGAGCATATATATCGTATAAAACAGACCAACAAATTATATTGTGCATAATACATAACAGAGCATGTAGTACATCAAAACAACGTTTTGACTATAGAAACGATATTATTTTGATGTAGAACACATTCTACCCTCAATACGTATTTCCTATATGTAAAGATTAATAATGCAAATATCTTCAGTGCCCTATGGAGGCCCTTTAGAGGCAAATAGTGACAGTCGTATGCCCTATAGAAGGACATGGTCAATTGTAGGTCCCACACATTACACTATGAATGAACTCAATTGGTACATACCATTGCCATGGACAAAGACATCTGAACCTGAATGGACTATACAATATATATTGACAATGAGGAATCGGACCGCACAATAGGAATTTTTTATGCTTTCAAATTATATCGTTTTGAGGCCAAAATAAGAGTCATAAATTCTTCTTGGACTGTGTTTGGCAAAATAATTATTGCCGACTAACCAGTCTTATCTTCTCTTTCTTACTTGTCTAAAACAAATCCACATAAATTTGTGTTTAAATATACGAGGAATCAGAGCGCACAACAAGATTTTTTTCTAAATTGCATAGTTTTGAGGCCGAAACAAGAGTCGCTCAAATTCTTTTTGGACTACGTTTGGCAAAACAGTTATTGCAGACTTATCTTATCTTTCTTACTTCTCTCTTATCTTCTCTGTCTCTTATATACAATAGATGGATAAACAGAACTAATCTATTTGGTTCTCCATGATCTTCTCGGCCTTCGCAACCAAGATCAAGCCTTGGCCATCTCAATCATTTGGAAGTTGTTCCTTTAGATCTCTCAAAGTGAATCATCCCTCCTATCTACAGAAAATCCTAGTTCAATAAAAACACCTGCAGTAAGAAGTGTACTCCTACTAGTAGGGGTGTACAAAAAAACCGAAAAAACCGCTAAACCGGACCGAACCGGTCTTTTTGGATTGGTTCCGTGGATTAGTGGTTTGGTTATGGTTCTAAAAAAATTAGAACCGGATATTATGGTTTGGTCCATGGTTTCATAATTACAAACCGTGGTTTGAACCGAACCGGACCGATTAAAAAAATATATATATATCCCAAAAAAGTCAACCCTTCTATTTTCAAAATAAAAAACTCTTTCATTCTCAATGTAGTTGTGTTTTTCATAAACTTATTAGATGTATAAATTCAATTGTTAAAATTAATGAAGTTGATGCAATTATTATGTTGTTTATTTTGTTCACAATTTTAAAACACTAGTGTTATTCTATTCATATTTTTTTTGAAATTTTTTTAATGCTAGCATGGTTTGGAATCGGAACCGGAACCAAACCGGACCGGTCTAATGGTTTGGTTTTGGTTTGGTTCCATATGTGTAATGGTCTGGTTATGGTTCTCAATTCTTTGGAACCGTTAGATATAGTTTGGTTCTTGGATTCTTACAGAACCGGTCCAATCCGGACCATGTACACCCCTACCTACTAGGAGTGCACCATTAAGAGAAAAAATGGGGATAAATCATTGCCTTGGGATAAAGATTTATATATTTCAAGACAGTCATCCCACCTAATCTTTATCCCAACCCACGAGAAATAGATCCGAAGGAAAACTCTCAGACCTAAAGAGATACATATAAAAACTTGAATCAAATCCTATAAGAGGTATGATGCTCTTATTAAGCCTAAAGCTTGAGTAATTCTTTCTCACTTCAACTTAAAAAAATTACTAATTTAGACATCAAAAGAATATTGACCGACAAAATAAACCAAAGAGACTTCATCAAATATGTTATCAAGTATCAACACCAAATCCAATAACCCAGTAGAGATAAAGTGCAAAAATCAAAGCTAATTCTCTCATCTTCCCTCTCTCTCTCTCTTCTTCTTCTTCTTCTTCTTATTTTGTCATCGAGTTTCTTAAAATCTAGCGCCACTCCATATTCACTTTTGCAACCCAAGTAAACCAATGGGGTCCTTTTGGTTTCTGATATATGCCCTATTTGGCAAAAAAAAAATTTTTGGCTTATTTTTTGTCTTTATTCAAAATTTTTTTTTATTTGTTATTTTTATGTCATTTTTTCGTGGATTATTGTTCGTATCGACGAAAGGAATCTAAAAAGTATAAAATTATGTTCAAAAGTTAAAAAAAAGTCACTAAAGACGAAAATAAGCCAACACGGACGCCGTTTTTGACTTATTTTTTGTCTTTTCTGAACTTTTTTCAAATGTAGCCGATGATTGATAACTTTTCTGAAAGCTCTTGTCGAGACGAACCAACAATCATCAAAAAATTGATGAAAAACGAAAAATTAAAAAAAAAATTCAAATAAGGACAAAAAACTAAACAGTGAATAATTCAATAATAACCACAGGCCAAATGGACCCATAATGGAGGATGGGGGTGGGGTCCATCATTGCAGATGCTCTTTGAAACTGCTGTGCGTCGCGGCATATGCATCTGCTGTGGACCCCCATAGAACCTTGGCACCGTCACCTTTGCCCCCACCAACCACTCCTCCTTCCACCACCCCCCACCCAGAAAGCATTTTTCAAATATCAATTATTTTTAGTGTCATTTTCAATCTTTACAGTCCACTCACTTTAATATCAATTCTGATATCATATAATTTGCCAATGAATATTTTTGTTGAATATATTTACATTAGATCAATAGATAAATGTTAAGACTTATAGGATGTGCTTTTGGAGTTAGTTATTTTTTAATTTTAAATTGTGAAATATAAATTATACATTTTCAAGAACTTATAAAAATATTCAGATGATATCTGAAGAATAAAATTTTATCAGTGAAAGTATAATCAGTATTCGAAAAGTTCTTCCAAAAGTGATTTGAATTCTGTATCTTTTAGTTTATTTTTCAAAATGTATTCTGCCAATATATATTTTATCATTTATGACCAAACGCCTGATTAAAATATAATTTTGCACGTACAAAATTTATAATCTAGGGAGTCAAAACACTTCAATATTGGGTTGTCAAATTTTGAACTTGAAATAGGAAAATAATGGGTAGGAAATGGTCCTGGCAATTTTAAATTTTGTTTATATTCAGATACATAATATTGTGTTAATTAAAAAATAAGGTAATCATAATCAATTCATGTTACGTCCTATTTACGGAGTGATTAACTCACGAACGTCATGGAAACTTTAAATACTAATTAAGATATATCTAGTTTGACCGATGCAAATCTTAACCACTTAATATAAATAGATTTGTATTTCTAAAATAAAAACAAAAACAAAACAAATAAACGTTCATTTTGGAGACCCTGATTTATTATTGGTTGTGGGGATCTTGCGGTCCGAAAATAAGAAAATAACAATAATAATATGACAGAAAGAATCAAATAGTACGATATTTCATTTGATTAATACGAAGAAAGTACAAATTGTTGTGTTTTATAATTATGCCCAACAGGAGAAAACAGAGTTCCGAGGCGCCCCATATTGTTTTGACTTTGTCTGTTTTTGTGGGTCAGGCGTGTCTCTGACACTGCTGCTACACACAAGGCGGCGCATTCTCCCGTGCTTCAAAATTTCCCACCGTCATACCCTTGAAGTAAATTTCAGGCTTTTTTTTTTCACCTCAAGTACTGGGTGTAATTTGTTCAGTTCAATTTGGTTTTAAAAAAAAAAAAAAACTAGATTGAACCGACGTGTTCAATTAAAAATTTAGAAACTAAACCGAACCATATTAACCCGGTCTAGTTTGATTGCAATCTGCTCAATTCTTGTCTGGTTTTTTATTTACCAATTTGGTGTAAATATAAATATAAGTGGACAATTTTTCTTTTAAAATACAAACTATCAGTTTACGCGCATCTTAACTAGACTAATCATATTGTCCACAAAGTGGAGCCTTCATAAAACTTAAAAACCAAACAACTCACAGTTTGTAAATTTCAAAATTATTCCACAAACAAAAAGTAGAGTTTTAAGACTCCTCTTCTTGTTGGCTTTATTCATGTCATGTACAATTACAAAACTATTCAGCATTCATTTTTTACCCACATGCAAAGGAAATCTTCTGTCTCACATGCATGTGGATACAAAAAGGACCTGCAATTGGACAAAAGAAATACTGACAATTAATTCTGAAAACAAACAATAATATGTCCTCAACATCAACTTGATTCAAACCCATTGACTCTGCGTATTGAATCAAAAGGTAGGTTCAAGCAGCAGCAGCAAGGACTAAATCCAAAAAACAACCACTTGTCAAGTAAATTCTTGATTCGCCAATCAATTCAACTAAAGTTAGACAAGCAATGTCAAACTGATTAAATGAATTGTCACCTAATATTCAAAACTAAAACCGTCAATGTAACTTAAATCATCAAAAATTGCGGGAGCATTACAGTCGAGCAAATTCCTCTCCTTTAATAGAACACAACCCAGCAAAATACTTTAGCCGTTCAACGATACTGCAATGACAAGTAACACAATAAGCATTCAACCCAATAAAGGAAGATGGATCAAAGCATGAATTTATAAGACCAACAATGGATGGAAAAATGATATACAGTGAACTGAATAGAAATGAATGTAAAACACTATGAAGCAAACAATACTGAAGGGAGGAAGAGAACAATTTGGTTTGTCTGGCCATTGGTATTCATAGAGATGTACAAAGATTTACCTTAATAAAGCCAATTTCCTTAGCATTGCTGCGGAAGCATTGTCTGCAGCACATAAGCGCATACTTCCTGATCAAGCCATGAGGATTCCCACACACACGACTGTCAAAATAAAAACTATTGCCAGTAAGAAGGATAACTTTCAATTTACTCCCAACGGAATAATTTCAACAAGTTCCAACAGCACTATCATAATCAGGGTTAGAACCTTACCTAAAGTCATAAACTAAGCATTTTTTTCGGTAATAATCAAAAGATAAGTAAAAAAATCCTGAATATTCGTTGATATCATACGAATTGACTTACAAAAGCACCTAATGACTTGTTGTAAAGTAAAAGAAGGAATGCTCAATGGATTCATTTAAAATGTTTTCTTAACATACACAAACAAATTATCCATGATCCTCCATTCAATTATGAAAGCAATCCTTCCCAATCTTCACTGTAAATTTATTTAGTTTAGATAGTGGCAATTTTGTGACTCATGCACAGTTCTGGGACATTAGTACAACTTAGAATTATCATTTATGCTGTTCTAAGTTTAGAACAATTGTGGAGTTTTAAAAAATTGAGTTGCGTCGACTGGCCCCACTTGTATTCAATTCCCTCCGCCGATGGCCTCAACACAAAATCCCAACAATGTATTTCTAAAATCTTTATCCTCCAGTCTCCCTACCTGAAAAAGGAGCTTGGCAGGAACTTTCTAGTATAAAGGTTAGGAGAAAAAATTATTAAATGAAAGTTCTTGCAGAGTGCAATAACTTAAAATCCTAGACTGTGAATATAAAAGCAAACTGGTGCATTTAACTCAACGAGTTAATGTTCATTAGCTCATAATGAGAGATGGAATGGACCTCCCAAAAGAAAAGATGATTCAAATAGCCCATTGCTCAGCGTTCTAAGATCCACCCAAGGTCAAGAAAAGAAATCACTGTTGAGAAGTATTACAAGCATGACAAATCTATATTCTATGGAAAGTTCAACTATCAAAAAAAAAAAGATTCACATATGAACCCTTAAACAGTTCCCAATGCATCCGTTTAAATTGTGCATCGAGGCACCAGCTGCCAAAAGCGTCATCAAAAAAATGAACTATTTTGGATGGAACTCAATATTCATGGAGCGAAAATAAGCTAATCTAAGTCACATAATCTGCTACTATGATGCCCAATAGCGAACTAGAGGGCAAATTGTTGAAATGCTTCAAATTTAGCTCAACATCATAAAAGGTAAAAGTTCAAATCCACGCAATCTTCTACTAAGTTAGTGATCAACTATAAATGATTTTTAGCTCAATTAAAAGCTGGCAGATACCTCGGCAAATACAAAAAAAAATGTAAACTATTTATAATGGTAATTAATCACATAGCGCCAAAAGTATTAAACATTCACTCCGATGCATATCGCCACAAACGAAGAATCCCATTTGATTTTGGCATTATCACCACAAAGAAAGCTTTCGGATTTTTCTTACTTCATATCGTCAAGGATTAAGAAATTTTAAACTTTCTATTACATATCCGTTGAACCTAGTATACGTGTTTTCCAATGCGAATGATGCATAATTATTTTCGTATTGGAGGAATAACAGCAAATCTACCTCATGGCCTGATAGATAAATGTTCGGATTTTTGCAATTATTTTTTAAAAGGGGATGCTGAATATCAAAAGCTTATTACACATAATCCTTTTTTTTTTTGGAACTGACTTGAGGGGGCAGCCGTTATTGGTGGGGAGTATGAAACAACGCTACCATCTCTTTGTTTAGTCAAACTATTAAGCCGAAACACCAAAAGCAGACCACAAACGTCAATTATCGGCAAACAAAAAATAATTCACAAGCTATTTAAGGTTTTTACGCAATTGGTCACCATAATTATTCGGAGGAGTAAGTAAAGTGTTGAGAATCGAAATTACCAGGTGCGAGACCCAGGACCATAGTTCTTTGGATGCGAGTTCCACACGTTGGAGTGACCCATCTTCACACACACACACACTCTCTTTTTCCCTCTTTCTCCCAATAGGGTCGAAGAAACAAATCTGCAACAGGAGCTGCTCAATGTCCGAAACCCTAATCGCAGAGGTTTTAGGAGGAAGATGGTTCTTATAGGATTAGGGTTCGCGCCCTTTATCTTATAGTTTCTTATAATTACTTGGGTTGGGTAATTATTTGGGTCAATGGACTCGATATTACTTATTGGGCCGGGCCACGCCCTCCCACCAATTCAAGGCCTAGTAACTTCGGGCCCAAAGAACTATCCCCCACTGCCCCCTCTTTATAACAAGAAGTTTACCCACGTGCATTTAACAATTCCGGATCCATCTGTGTCCGACTATGTCTACGTTCCTAACGTTACTCTTTTTATCAACCCTTCCATCTCCAATTTGTATGTGTTTTGTAGTTGTTTTCGATTATTTTCACATACCTCCGCCACAATCACCCACTGCCCCGTTTTATTTTTAGGGGTCAAAATTTATTATCGATATACTAAGAATAAGATATATTATAGTAAATTTTTTATTATAAGTTGATGAATAATTGTATCGGAATTTAATTGTGAAATACTGAATATGAATATTTGAATATCCGTTTTGATTCGTTCTGTTATCATTCTTAATAGTTTACATGTATCAAAATTTAAGACAAATCATCGCTACTCATTTGCCCATCATTAGTACCGAAATTTAAGGCATATCAATGGTTATCCATTTGCCCATGAACTATGATACTACAACGGATTTCGAATGCAGGATGCGTTAGAAATCGCTTTATCTACTCAATATACTTGAAATTCACCCCAACGACTCCAAATAAGTCTAAATTTATAATCGAACATTTGTTTGATAAGAGTAATATATTTACTAGGTCCCTAAACTATACCCAAAACTTTTAAGAGATTTTTAAACTATCAATTTCATTTACTTAGTCCCTAAACTCTCGATTCGGAATTTGTTTAGTCAAATTACTAACATCTATCTAAGATTCGTTAAGAATGAGGCTTAACTGCAATTTCAGTCCGTTAGGAGGGGACTTAAGTGTAATTTTAGTCCCTAGATACAAATCACAAGTTTAATTGTCGTGACCTTCACAAATTAAAGATCCAAATGCAACTTACGTTGATGCTTGAACTCTTCCCAAAAGGGAATAAAATGATGAGAAATAAACCAAAAGCATCGAAAAATAACACCCAAAAAAAATTATATCTTATAATAACCAAAACTTCAAAATGCTTGTCAAATTTTAGTGCGTCAATATACAACTAAAATTAAATAAAATAACATATGGAAATATTAATTTACGAACATGCATCAAGACCAATCAATACGTACACAAATATTTTTGAAATGACATTTGGGTGTCACAACTTATCCCAACTATTAAATCATCAAAATTCGAGAAAATAAAAATAAGGCCTCTATAAAAACATGGACACCAGAAGCTCGCTCACTCACTCACAAAACTACATGCACAAGGAGGTCTCCCATGCCTATTATATCGAAATCAATGAAGTCCGAGCAATGCTCTGCCTAGGGAAATCTCTTCTTGTGTATCACCAAATACCAGACCTGAGGTTTTCATGAAGTCTGTCGCGCCTGGAAATTTTCTAGCCCCCCTCGCGAATAATAAATTGTCGAACGTGGTTGAATAATTTCTTGACTTGTAATGCGATGAAAAATAAAAATTGTTTAACAACTGAGACTTATTTAAAAACTCAGAGTCGCTACAAAGTCAAGTCTAACTCCCCTATGCCAATGAAAACAATGTTGATTTTGAACCATGGCTTGAGGCCTATGACACTAACCAGGCCAATTTAATACCTGGAGATGTCTATTCATTCGTAAGCATTAATATAGAGGACAACTCAACCCTCTTATTCGATATCAATTTCAGTTCATATTGATCGGTCATTTAAAGATTCATTTTATTGATAAATTCAACGAGATACGTCGTGCACCGACCACATAGCAAATTGGCAACAAGTTGTTTTCAAGGAGGTTGACAATAAGGACCCAATATCATGGCTTATACTCCCTCCGTCCCGGTTTGTTTGTCCATTTTTTGACTTTTACATGTTCCAAAATGTTTGTCCATTTTTAAAGTTGACTTGTGAAAATTATCTTAATGCCCCTCTTTTTTTAAAAAAATCACACTTTGAAAAACGTGCACTCTCATTTAATGCTTAAAAAATTAAGGGTATTTTTGGAAAGTTAAAACTTTTAAGAGTAATGATTATGTCCCCTTAATAAGTTGAAATTTCTAAAATGGACAAACAAATTGGGACGGAAGTAGTAGTACCATACCAAAGCAAAGGCAAAAATGTTTTACTTATTTATGCAGAATAAAATGAAAGTGTTAGTAACTCTTTACCTCTCTCCAAAATTGTTTTAACCGCTAGCAATGGAAGAAATATCAGTAATTTTCCCACTGCTACTGTTTTACCTGTACAATATGGTAGTCCTCGTGAACATCTATACTATATAGTAAACGCGACAAGTGGCGGAACACGATTGGGTTGTAAATTAAATTGACAAATTATATATATAGAGACAGAGTAAACTTCTATTGAGGGATTCCTCATTTTGCTTTTGAAACTTCAGATAAAATCGGCACTAACGGAGAGCAGGGATTTTCGTTCGAGAAGTTTTCAATTTCTACGGCTTGATAACCTAAGGTATAAAATTTTGATATTATTGTCATTTGATTTTTGTTTGTCTTCTGAATTTAAATTTGCATTTAATGTTTTGAATTTAATAGGGGACCCATCACTGGGATGGTGGTTAATTTCTAAAAAATAATACGGGGACCTACAATTGAGATAGTAATTATTTATTGCAATTGTGGACAATATAATGTCTTAATTAAAGGGGGATAAAGGGTATGTTTATTTGACATTGTTATTTTAAAAGAGATAAAATTTAATATGGTACTTTATATTTAAAATGCACATACAATACTAAAATTGTCGGAAAAAAAAGGAGTGATGAAAATTTGCCTAAAATTACCCGAAACAAAACAACTATAGTTGAAAAAGAAAGAATTTTGCACCTTTTACAAGGTAACAAAAAGTAACAGTCACTTATTATATATTCTCATATAATTTAATTATTGATATGTTTTTAAACACGATCTTATTTGTCATTTTAATTTATAGGTGAAAATTTCAAGGTAAGGTAGAGAAGTATTGCCATAATAATTATAAGACTTAAATTTGTTATCATAACTTTTAGATTGAATTTATTAAGTTTAATTATTTACCTTATTTGGTTGATGTTGTGAGTAATATACATGTTTTCAATATGTAAAATATTAAAATAACATTTAATTTTACATTAATATTAATATATTATATTTTAATCCGGCCCATACATAACACGAGTTTTTTGCTAGTACAAAGTAATTTAAAATACAAACAAATCAAAATCAAAATAGTAGAACTGAGCATTTTCTCGTCATTTTATTCCCTTTTGGGAGTAGTAAAGCATCAACGTAAGTTGTGTTTGAACTTTAATTCGTGAAGGTGTCAACAATTAAACTTGTTTGATTCGTATTTAGGAATTGATATTGTACTTAAGTCACCTTCTAACAGATTAAAATTACAATTAAGTTATCTTATTAATGGTTCCTAATAAATCTTAGACGAATGTTAATAATTAGACTAAATAAAATTTGAATCGATAATTTAAAGACTAAGTAGATAAAATTAATAATTTAAAGACATCTTAAAAGTTTTTGGCGTAATTTAAGAACCAAATAAATATTTTACTTGTTTGATAACATTGTCCTTCCTTTGGCAGTTGGCACAAATTCACATTCCCAAGTATGTATTGATGTTGACTTGCAATTCACACAAGCAAAGAAACTGCTTTTCCCACGAGGGTTCAAAACTTCAGTTAGTTGACTCGAGAACCCAATTGAATAATAGCCGCAAATTCCTGCCGAAAAAGTCATTGTACCAAAGTTGAAAATTCAACCATCAGGAGAAAGATGGTTTTACAGACAGCACAGCCGCAGATTCCGTCCCTGGAAATATCCACGATGAAACTCGGGCAAGACCCAATTGTTTGATTGAATTCCTTGACTGAAGATCTCCAGGTGAAGTCCAGGCAATTACCCACTTGATTAATCCCACTATTGCGTATTTCTTTAGATCTTTTCAATAGATTAGCTATTGCTGGTTTGTAGTTGGATCTTGACCCATCAGATGTTTGATGTTTAGACCGTAGCAAATTTTTTGAGTCGAATCATTCACAGACTGGTACACTGCCCTTGTGGGGCAAACTTGAACAATCTCTCTCCTTCTTCGTGTTCATGGGGGAAGAGGGATTGGTAGATGATGTCAAGAACACCGCAACAAAGTCAAACCCAAAACTCAAGCTACTGCCTCTGATTGCTTTGATCTTTTATGATGTGTCTGGTGGCCCATTTGGTGTGGAAGATTCAGTCAGGGCTGGGGGTGGCCCACTCCTGTCCTTGCTTGGATTCTTGATATTCCCCTTGTTTTGGAGCGTCCCAGAAGCTCTGGTGACTGCTGAGCTTGCCACATGCTTCCCTGAAAATGGTGGTTATGTTGTTTGGATATCAGCTGCTTTTGGGCCTTTCTGGGGATTCCAAGAAGGCTTTTGGAAGTGGTTTAGTGGCGTTATGGACAATGCCCTTTACCCTGTACTGTTTCTAGACTACTTGAAGCATTCCCTTCCGATCTTTAATCGATTGATCGCTCGAATTCCAGCTCTTTTAGGAATCACTGTTTCTTTGACTTACTTGAATTACCGAGGCCTTCACATTGTTGGGTTTTCAGCAGTTTTGCTTGCTGTTTTCTCACTTTCTCCGTTTCTTGTTATGGGTATTCTTTCAATTCCTCGGATCAGGCCTAAACGATGGCTCGTTGTAGACTTTAAGAACGTGGATTGGAGAGGATACTTCAATAGCATGTTTTGGAACTTGAATTATTGGGATAAAGCAAGCACACTTGCTGGGGAGATTGATGATCCAAGTGAGACATTTCCAAAGGCCCTTCTTGGGGCTGTAGTTTTGGTGGTTTCTTCGTATTTGATTCCACTTCTTGCGGGTACCGGCGCTTTAAACTTTAATCCTAGTGGGTGGAGTGATGGGTATTTTGCGGAGGTTGGGATGCTGATAGGAGGGTCTTGGCTCAAATGGTGGATCCAAGCAGCAGCGGCAATGTCTAATATGGGGTTGTTTGAAGCAGAAATGAGCAGTGATGCCTTTCAACTCCTGGGGATGAGTGAAATTGGAATGCTCCCTGCTATGTTTGCTTCAAGGTCAGTCTAAATGACTGCTTTCGCTTTGTCACTAGTCGATTTCCTTGATATTTACTTCATATTAAACGTATCACGCGACTTGACAGTAAGGTTTTCGAGCCTGAAATCTGACTGTGACAGATGATAAAACATCTTCTATATAACAGTCTTCCTAAATTTCACGGAATTTAAACCAGTTATCGTAGAACATGAATGAGAATCTTATAGAACAATATAAGGTGCATTTACAGAATATTGTCATGCAAAATTGATCAGTAGCCTTCTTCAGCTTTGATTACTGACATGATTGTTATTTGTCGGTCACATCTAGAATGAGAATTCATACTTCTTGTTACAGAAACACGTTAAGTAAGGTATGTGAGACCTTCCATTAACATTTTTTGCCCGTTAATTTCATCCTCCTGTTACTATTAGAAGCCAGCCATCAAAATTCACAGGGTCTGTGTTGTCTGAAGAAGAAATCATCCAAAACTAATGCGAACTTAGTGATTCTTTCTTCATCCAAAACTAATGCGAACTTAGTGATTCTGCAACAAAAGCCCAATTAGAAGTTTTCTTCCGTGTGTTTGCTTTCTAGCATAACTTGATAACAATTGTAATATTCAAACTATTGTGGAGAAATTGTTGGGAGTGGAATATTTATTGTTTTGAGATACCATATAAGCTATTTTCCATGATCCTCATAGGTCAAAGTACGGGACTCCAACCTTAAGCATATTATGCTCTGCAAGCGGCGTAATCTTCTTATCTTGGATGAGTTTCCAAGAAATCTTGGAATTTCTTAACTTCCTCTATGCCCTTGGAATGCTTCTTGAGTTCGCGGCATTTATAAAGTTGAGGATAAAGAAGCCGGATCTTTCTAGACCATACAAAGTTCCGTTACAAACCTTTGGTGCCACAATGCTTTGCGTGCCTCCTGCAATATTGCTTGTTCTTGTGATGTGTTTGGCATCTTTAAAGACATATCTAGTAAGCGGCGCAGTTGTTATTTTTGGGATGTTTTTGTACCCTGCTGTAAATCATGTGAAAGATAGGAAGTGGGCTCAATTCTATACAGAGCAACCAGCAGAGTCTTTTGATGATATAGAAGACCATTCAACTGTCCCAGAACAGCGCCAAGTAGTCACAGATGAAGCTTCAGTTAGCCTTCTTTCAGACTTACCATCTTCTACCACAAAAGAAGCCTCTGAAATTTTAGCCGAAGGAGTTCTGAAATTGGAGTAGAAGTTCTCTTAATACTTTTACCACATGTACATGTAATTTTAAGATAATTTCCATCATAATATCTAATTTGCTGTTTGGACTCTGTTGTTCCCATTTATGTGCAAAACTATGTATTGAGTTCAGAATTCGACTCTCAAACTGTACATATTAGTTACAACTGTGGATTCGGATAAGGTTCTGCGACATTAATACTACATAGTTTGCTTATATAGATGACATGTTCTGATACCACGTTTACAATGGAGCTTAAGAACTACCTAATCCCAAGTATTTGGAAAGAGGATGCTGATTTTGAAGCTGAATCGCACTCCAGCTGAGAGTGAAATTTCCAATAGTTTTTTGTGCTTTAATGGTTGATATCAGTTAGTTTGGTTTCCTCGTACTGGTTTTGAGCTCCAGTTGATCTCATCATTTTGGACTTTACTTTTACATTCATATGCTCTCCAAAGTGTTAAATCCTCCTTCCGATCTTCAGATTCTATGGTTGTTATCCCGGTTGTTCTTCCCTCTGTAAGTCCAACAACTCAAGTTCCTAGATATAGGTTCTTTCTCAGAGAAGCTCAATAAGATACAACCACTGCTACCTGTCCAAGTTCTTCATACGGACGATCTCTCACCCCGTTTTTAGATTCTTAGCTCTTTGATTGAAACTGAGACTCCTTTCTTTTTCTTTCTGGTTCTAGATCCTGCTAGCTCTACCTACTTTCTGCCGCTGTGTTTGGATGTTGGCCAGTTTGTTTAACAACCCGAAAATAGAAAGATGGCATCACAGAAACATAATCATTTGAACTGATGGGCATTAGTTACGCAAAAGGAAATACTCTGACTAATTTCTATCTCCCACTTATCGGTACACGTTCTTCTAGGAAAGCCAAGATTTGATGTGGTGCGGGTGCGGGTGAAATTGATGCTTTGCCCATCTTGAAACCAGAGATACATTGCACAATAGAATGTACAGCGCACCAAAATAATATCGTTTAGGCTTGCACAGCAAGATCCCGAGTTCGCCAATCTCCCAGACATATCAAAAGTTGAAAAATAGGTTAGCGACGTGATGACTTGACACCAACAAGATATGTGGATTGCAAACCTTTGTGGCAATTTTACGAGCAGTTTGGATGAGAGAATAGGTGGAAAAAAACATGTTTAGGATGCTTCTTTTGCACAATTAAGGCACTTTCAGATACTTTTATGGCCTTTCAACAAACCTACAAGTATTTTTGGCAAATCATGCATCACCTTTTTTCACCCAAAGCCCTACAAAAGGACAACAATTTGACAGATTTGTGTTCACCTTGTGTCCAATCTAATTTTGGGGGAGTCTCACTTGTTTCAGGTTTTCCAGAAGAATAATGTAACTAAGGTGAAGTCTAAGTCCGGGATTTAGGAATTTGTTTCTATTTTAAGTTTAAAACTTCCAAGTATTATCAACTAGGCCAGTTCATAGAGAGTTTTACCGTGGCTTTAATTAGGGGTGAAAGAAAAACTGAAAAAACCGGACTGACCGAAAAAACCGATCATTCGGTTCGGTCTTCGGTCGGTCAACAATGGGGTTTGGTCAATCTCGGTCCAAAAAAGGTTTTTCGAAATATATTCGGTTCAGTCTTGGTTTTTTGAAATTTTGACCAGACCGAACCGAAGCGATAGTGGACCGAATAGTATTGGACCGAACCGAAAGTTAGTGATGTGTTTGGCTTTTGTGATTTTTGATTATGTGGTTTTTACTATTTTGGTAGAAAAATAGATGAATTTTTTTCTTAAAGTGTGCCAATTTGATATTTGATGGAAAAAAATTCGAATCGAGGCCTATTTGATAATACATTTTCTATATTAGTGGTTGAATTGGACCGAACGGCTCAAAATTAAATTTTAACATTGCCCATTTCGGATGGACTGAAATTCCCAAAATCCCTGAAATAATTTAACCTGGCCTAAACCGAATCGGTCCGTGAAAATATTGGACCGAATTGACCAATCCTGTACCGATTTCACTCCTAGCTTTAATTGGCTCTCATCAACGTTGAATTGGTTCCCAGCATATTAGCCAAGGTGGATTTGGGGGCCTACTGTGCATTACGCACAACAAGATGTGTTGTGCGTCAAAACGACATTGTTTTGGGGCACAAAAAACTGCTCAAACTGTCGAGTAGCGTTCGAACAATTTTTTGTGCACTAAAATGACATCGTTTTAGCGCACAACGGGACATGATATATGCACTGCACAGCAGGGTCCTCCATTCCTACCGAGGCACTAATAAATTGGTCCGAATAATATGAATTATAAATTAAAAAAATAAGGTAGTAAGAAAACTATTGGCTTTAGATAAAATTACTCGACAACAAATATCTAATAGAGAGTTAAAATTCTGGGGGGAAAAAAAAGTAAGACCATTCAATAATAATGAGTGTAGTGTATTTTTCATTTTGGGTGTTAGTAGGTTGCTTTGATTTTTAATTTCTATTTTTAAGAAAGATTGCTTAATATTTTTGTCAAAGATAATAAGAACGTTTGCTGTTGTTACATGGTAAAAAAAACAATCAAACACGTCCTTGTATAAACGTTGGTCATCTCACGCAAGTAAACCCCTTGCGACGTAGACCGCACGTGTGTACAGATTTCAGGATGTTCGGAATTGGCTTCGTTAGTTATGCCCTGTTTGATCTGCAAATAGCATCAATAAAATCGACAAGGGATCGATCGAACAGGGGACTGGTGGAGAAAATCTTACTGAATTGAAAGCCAATCCAACCTCAGCCTCCGCAAATCAGGTGCAATTTTTTCTCTCTCCCTCTATCGATATTTTTCTATGAACTACCAAAATCTCAATAGGGTTTTCTATCAACATTCAGAATCAAGAATCGAATCCCCTCAATTTCGTTCTAATTTTAGTTATTCTAGCTTTCTCTTTACTTCGTTATCTTCTTGCTTTCTTGAATGCTCGATTTACGATTTGGGGTTTCGTTTCCCATTGGAATATCAAATGGGTTTCATTTGTTCGCAGTGTGATAGTTTGAATTTGTCAAATTTGTATGATCTGTGTATGTTTCTCTCAGTCCCTAATTCGTTACAGTACCGGACAGAACATGTGTGTCCAATTTTATGTTAATGTGGTACACTGAGTGTTAGCTCATGATTGAAGATTGCTTCCTTAAGGAGAACATAATTTGTGGATGTTTTTGTTTTCTTCTTATTTTAATTTCAACGTATAATAATTCGTAGTGACTAGCTTATTGTTGGAATTGTTCTAGACGTAGTCACATAGATGAGATCAGTGTGCGGAATTTAGGGTTTCCAGCTATGGCTTGAAAATTGCGTTCTTTCTTGTTCCAGTCTTGATTTGGGGTTTATATTGGTAGGTGTTAATTAGTCGGAACTCGGAAGTATAATGGTGGCCAGTCAGCATTACTCTCGAATCGACAGTTTAAAGCTGAAAGCTCTTCTTTATCAGAAAATGGGGCATCAAACAGCAGACAAATACTTTGATCTGCTCGAACGTTTATTCAGCTCCAAGATTAGCAAGAGCGAGTTTGATAAGTTCTGCATTCGAACAATTGGAAGAGAGCACATCCCTCTTCACAACAGGTTTATTCGTTCAATTCTAAAGAATGCCTGTCTTTCCAGAATTCCGCCGCCCAAAGTTAGAAAGGTTAAAGGGTCCTTAGATGTCCAAATTGCAAATGGATATCAGAAAGATTGTCTTCAATCTCTATATGGAGATGCATTTCCTCCGTCCCCTCGGAAGGGTAGGTCTAATAGGGATCGCAAATATAGGGGGGCCCTTGGGAAGACCCAAAGTCCTGCATGCGAAGAATCGGTCACTAGGGTACAAGAGCAACAAAGCACGACAGAATTGCATTCCCTTGGGAGCAGACCCCCTCTTGAAGTTGCATCTGTGGAAGATGGGGAAGAGGTTGAACAGATTTTTGGAAGCCCCTGCGTCCAAAGCAGAAGCCCAGTTACAGCTCCTCTTGGTATTTCTATGAATGTTGGTGGTGGTGCTCGTAAAACTCTATTTAGTGGATCTGCACATAATTTTCATCCACATACTTGTCAGAACAGTGGTGAGCTACCTGATACTAGATCTCTAAGGAGCCGTTTGGAGAAGAAGTTGGAGATGAACGGCCTTAGCATATCAGTGGACAGTGTAAACTTGTTAAATAATGGATTGGATGTGTTTCTGAAGAGGTTGGTTGAACCTTGTATGGGACTCGCTAGGTCAAGGCTCGGAAAAGAGCATCTCGGGGGACAAAATGGTCAACCTGCTCATGGGTGGAATGGGATTTTACCCGGGAGATACACGCAAAGACCAATCCAGCCGACTTATGTATCTATGTTGGATTTTCGTGTGTCGATGGAGTCAAATCCTCATATACTTGGAGAAGACTGGGCAGTACAACTTGAGAAGATATGCTCTCGTGCATCCGAGGAATGAACGGAAGCTCGAGAAAATACACGATAGTTTATGGTAGGGTGGGACCATGTGACTTCAAAGTCCCCATGAAGGGATGATATAGTTGCTTTTTTGCTTGAAGATTCACTCTTACATGAATCTTCAAGCTCCATTGTTTCATGTGGCACTAATGACCCTGGCGAAGGAATAAGCTGTGAAGGGGGAGATGTTTTGGATGAAGTATTTAGGTTGCATTTAGATGCGAGCAATACTATTGTCAGGGAGCAGAACATTTTTATACGGTCAATTACACATTGTGATACCATTGGAAACCTTGCAGTCTCAAAGAGTTCAAAAACCATTCTTCTCTTGATACCTGTTTTTCCTTATGTATTGAATTTTCCATGTAATAGAAACAGTATCAAATTTGAAAAAATTTAAGTTTCAGAAATCGCCTACTCAATTCCTTATAGAAGTTGCTGGTGATTTATCTACTATGATAGTTGTTCCATGCATGCTCGGATTTCTCATTTATAAGCATATTCATTTCCAGTGTATTTTCTCAGTTCCTTCTGAGTCAGTCATTTGGTACTATCAATGTGATTATAGAATATAGGGCAAGGTAGGACCCATTTTTTTCCTTCATTCAAAAGCCTTATAAAGAACATTTGAGGATGGTATCACAAATCCAATTTTGAACAAAGTCGACTCAGGTTTCCACATATGAAATGAAATGCCTGTGGAACCTGTAAATGCTACATTCATTTCACAGGTGTTTTTTGGTTCTAACTTACTAAGGTCGTCATTGTTTTATCAGCATCATAATCATTCTTTTGAAATTATTAACTCGGTAATGGATCCACTACCTTTTAATGGTTTTCCATCCCTACAAAAAAATGCCTTTGAATCTGAAATGAACACAATTATAGTCTTTGGCTTGAGATGAGATCACTATGCATGCAATCCTTGTCTCCTGGAGATGATTTTGGGCTTGAGATGTGATGGACCAATGTGCTCAATTGTTAGTAAGGATAGAGAGATCGCGGATGATGTAACATATAAAGTACAAGTTGGAGGGATTAGGTGGCGGAGTGCATCTAGGCTATCGTGTGACTGCAAGATTCTCGCAAAGTTTAAGAGAGAGTATTGCTAGAAGGTGAGCCATGTTATAAGGTATGGAGTGGTGGGCTACTACGAAATATTATGTGAGCAAGATGAATGTAGTTTTAAGCAAGTGTTTGGATGGAATTAAGAACAAGACCTTTCGCAGAATAGGAGGAGCATCAATAGAAAATAAGATAAAAGAAAATAGATTACGGTAGTTTGGACATTTTTATCATAGATAAGTCAACGAGGCAGTTAGGATTGGTGGTTAGGCGGAGTGATATGGTTCGGTAGATGGTATCACTAAGTGGAGCGGTAGACCAAAATTGACCTTAGAGTCGGTAGTTTGCAAGAATCTAGGTTTTTTGGATATCACGGATTACGATGCTCTCGACATAACTAATTGGAGAAACAGATTTGTGGGGCCGACCCCAATTGATTGGACAAAGGCTCAGTTTGGTTTGGTTTGGTTTAGGTTATGAAACAACTTTCAAAGCCGGAACTACTTGTTATGGCTTGAAGTATCTCTACAGGTTCTAGTCTGTTTGGGGAATTCTACTTTTCCTCATGGCCACGTCAAATGGTTGTTGCAAATGAACTACAACTTTATCAGGTCAGCTTACTTCTCATTGATTTGTCAAACTGCCACATCATATGGGATCTCATGTTGTGGCATTTTTCCTTTCATAGAACCAATTACTTCTATTGAACTTAAGTCGACGGTTATGCTTCTAAATTCTCTTTGTTCTTGCAGATAATACATGTACTCGGGTAGGCAGAAACTCTTATCAGCTACTGAGTTCTTTGGTCAAATGAAGCAGAATTGGACAAATCATAAAATGGTATGCAATGTTAGCCTGTTGAATGGCTTGGAAAGAACAAGGGGTATGCTCATTCTTATAGAAAATGAGGTAATATTTGTATGTGAACGAGTTATCTTTTTCATTTCATTTTGGAGTGAGAAGGTTGGATTGCTTCTAGTTAAATGTCTCTTAAGAGAGATGGGAACTGGATAAGTAGGTTTCGTGCATAATTACAAGATCAATTCAAGGGGGCCGGCCATCTTCAGCTTTTGCATCCCCTGCACCTTTGGGCATAGCACTGCTGGTAGAGTGTCTAGTTTTTACTTAATTTGTTTTCCTTGTTCATAATTTCAAGTGTTGTAATGTTTTGAAATGCCTTGTGGAATCAAAATTTAGAACGTGATGCTCTATTGAATGGACGTGTCTCAATGAACCTGCTTGCATAAAATGATTTGATTTTGCATACACAGCAGGGCAAAGGAAAGACTTTCAGAGCCTATTTTGATGTGCCTTGAATTGGGTTGCGTATTCACGACCCGAGTGGCAGTTACTATTGACTCCATCATTTTTATTCAAAGTCGTGTATAAATCGTATGGAAATATATCATTTTGATTCAAAGTTTTGTGTCTCCCGTCACGTATCTTAAACATGTAGTTAATTTTTTCACTGAAATGCTACTGTTTGGAAACCAAATGGAGCCTATAAGGGATAGGTTATACATTACTAGACATTGTGCTATCTCGTATTTCTCTCCACCTACTGCGATCTTGAAAAATTACCTTCCTTTAGATAAACCGGTTGTTGTGTGGTTGGTTGAGGTGCTAAATAATTGATTGTTATAAATTCGAATCAGTGGGTACTGAGACAGTTGTGCACATCTTTTCCCAATGTTCACTGCGAACACTATTCTAATTTCTTCTGAAAGGGACGACCATTTCGTGTTATTCGCAGCAATTGTGATGGAAAAGATTTGGTTTTGGAGAAACAGGAATGTGTTTTGACATTTGAAGCATTGATCACCAGATGATTTGTAATGTCGTTATAAATCTGGGGAAGGAATACATGCAGGTCAGAGAGCGCTTCAACTTCAATGCTTCGTTGAACATCCTCAAAATAAGGCAATTCTGAGGTTGCTTTCTTCAACGGTGCAATGGCTATCGCTCTAGCTGGAAATTCTGATGGGAAGGTTCTGGGCTAGCGCTAGATTTGGAAGCTCAATCTCTGTTCTTAAGTGCACAAGCTGAAGCAGCGGCTCTCTGGGCACATGGAGAAGGTGGTGAAAGCATGTGCTAAGTGCTAAGCCATCAGGTTCATGTATTTGGGTTACTGTCTAATGGCTGGGATCTATGGTCTTTTCATAATCATGAACAATGGTGCCTCGTGTATTGGGTAGGGAACAAATTCTGGCTTAGTTTCTGCAGATGCAGTGCCACGGCAGGAACATGAGAAAGACGCACGGAAGAGGTATGCTCGTCGCACGGAGGATCCATTGAGACCGTAGGAAAAGAAAAAGGGAAAGACCCAATACCACCATCCTATTAGTCGTATTCGTCTCTCTAAGGTCCAGTAATAGAACCGTGCCTTGTGCATTTGGTTAACCAATGGCCATAGAAGATCGAACTTGAATAGCCATCACCTCTCAGCACCTCTGGCAGAGCACAATCGACACAATTTTAGGTTCTTGGATCGCCCGATCATGAGTGGAATGTTGAACAAAGTCTGCTCATGATGTAATGTAACAGTTCCATAAAATACTTCTGGTTCAATTTATACAAATGGCCCCTCAATATATTCAGTTTTCTATTGAGCAAAACAGTGATTATAGTTATCAAATTTACATGTTTTAGTTCCTATTTCCAATTTGGTTTCTCCTCTTTTCTATTTTGACCTGTTGGAGCATACCTAGATACTGGTTACTGCTCTTTGTACTTTTTTTTCTAATGCTTTGTAATGGTTCATCAGTTACTTTGTGATTCATTCATGTTGAGGCCACTGGAAAATGCCAAAAATATTTTGCTGGACTGGCATTTGAAAAGTTAAAAGTTGGATCCGAGCAACAAAAGACACTAATCAACTGGTTTCCAACACAGACAAACAAGAATCCAAGCAAATACTAGAATAAATATCTGACAAAGTAGAACCATCTGACCAATTCGATATTATTAACAGAATCAATTCCAATAAATCTTAAAATTGACTAGAAGTCAGAACTCTAACTAATTTATTATGAATTGATACTTTTTGGTACTCGCATATGCTTTAATCCTCTGAAATATCTACTGGATCTAGATTGCATAACTTTCGCATATATCTCATCAACTTGTGATTGTTTTGATATCCAGAATCATAGAAATCCATAAATGTTTTTCGATTGTCCCAGAGGAAATGAAATAAAAGAGAGGGTAACAAAGGAAAATCTAGCTATCGAGCTGAAACTTAAAACTCAGAAGTTGGAAACGAATGCAGATCTGCCAAGTTTGACTTGGGAGAAACAAGGAGTTACAATGAATAACCTCTGTAGTTCACTAGCAGAGGCCAATGAACAATTCAATTCCCATCACCACTACCCTGCTACTTCACAAGACCAGAAAATCTACCTACACAGATTTAACATCGTAAAATTTGAAAATACAACAGGGTTACTGTTGATATTGTATGGGGTCTCTACTTCAAATTTGTTTCTGCTGATGATGAGCAAATTGCACTGATACAGTTCGGTTTCCAATTACGCCGCCACAAATGAGTATCATACAATGGGGTCATCAGCTGATATATCATTGATTGGTGCTTGCTTTCTCTAAGCTTGCCATGTAAGTCATGTAAACAGTCCATAGATACGAAAATGAATTGCTCACCAGCGGCTGCCACAATGAAAAACCAAAAACAATAAAGAATGAGCTAACGATAATATCCAATAAGGGCCATCGTGTCGATGGACAAGTTTTTGTGTTAATCTGATTCGAGGCCCTGGGATGTGGATTAGTTTTTGTTGTCTTAAGATTTGAAACTAGAAAAATGGCCTAATATAGAGATAACATCTGATGCTTACCTGCAAATGAACAGGGATGAATTTGAATGTCACAAAATCGCATATGGGCCAATACATAACCCCATTCATCATTGTAGGGAGCAAGTCTCGCTTCAATCGAGCATTTATTTCTGCAACATTTTCACCTGAGAAAAGAACCAATCAGAACCTGTCACAGCACTATTTAAACAAATAAGAGCTTAGGTTCAGGCCAAGGAAACCTTAGCTACCAAAATAAAAATTTCAGCTACTTCGCATTAAAAATCTCGCAGCCATGTCCTTTATTGTTGAATGTCCACAACTCCGAAGTGTATGAATTTGCTTTGTCCAAGATTGTCTATGGAAATCAGTGTGTGACAGCAGTATCAATAATTCCGAATGGAAAATAATTTCCCAACATTGATACAATTTAGAAAAAAAATTCCACGCGAACAGAAACTGAAAAGGCAACAATAAGTGGTGTGATTTGGCCATGGTCTTTGAACGGATAACAGTATCAAAAGCCATATTCTTTATAATCAGGTTATTAAGATGTCAGTATAAATCTTCTCCCTATTCATGTTCCACGCATCACCTAAGCTAAAAAATGGGAGAAATTGCCACCAAGTGGAACTTCGGCATTTTGAATCTTTTGGAACACTAGCAACCAAAGTTCACACCAGATACAAACCCACAAATGAAATAATTCTACAGTATGCTAATGTCGATATCAATCATGATATAGTACTAATACAGCCAATGCAGCATGAAGAGACATAGACACGACAAGACAAAAGTAGGAAGTTCAAGAAAAGCAGGAAAGACATCAATGACACAACAACATTACAAGAAACGCATTATGCACGTGCGGTTCTAACAGAACTACAAGCAGACAGACCATCACCTAAATTTTGTATGATTCTGCCACCTAATACAACTTAAAGAAAATGATTCAGAAATGTCTATCTTCATTGATCACAAGCTTCCCCAGTCCCGCCATTAAGTTGCATTCCTTGAACCTTAAGAGTGGTAAAGACCAACATGGCAACATTAATTCTACGATCTGGTAACCCAGTTTCACTGTCCTCCATCATGCTCAGCATTTTCGTGGTCCAATCTTCCTAGTTAAATGGCTATGTAGAGCTTGATGTACATTTACTAGACTCCGGTGAAATATTATCTGAAGTATGCCAAAAAGGGCCAGGAAGGAGTTTTAGCTTCTCGGTATACTAACAAGGTCGTAATAAAACTAAGAAATGGATGAGTAAGGACCAAACTGTAGTATACAAGGGCTTATTGGATGTGGAAGATGAACTCCTAAATGCAGAATAATCATTTTGGTTACTAACACGGTTGCCTGCTTTTGTTCACAGGTTTACATGTGTAGAACAAGTTAAGTTCAATACATTTATTGTCGGCGTCATGTTGTCTTTAACTCTTAACAATTTAGTAAAAGAAATTTAGAATTTGGTTTTACCTTGTAGGGCTGCATTCACTGAGAAGAAAATAACAGTCATAGCAGGTCCATATAACATCTGGCCCATAGCAATTTTTTTTAATGTAGTGATGACGTCGCGCTTTGGAAGGACTTTTGACATAAAATTGAACCAAAAATGCAAGGATGGTCCCAAAATTAGCATTCCATATCCAGCCATGCGTAAGGTGCGGACAAAGTTATAAGATTCTGAAGATGTCAGAGCAATTGTCTGGAGAAAAGTTTTAATCATGTGTCAAATCCACAGGTAATGAAATGGAAACATAACACACAAAGAAATCGATCAAGTGCAAAAGAAAAAATAACACTAACACGCACAAATGCAGTATGCAAGGTGATCATTAGGCAAAAGAAACGCACAGTGCAGAAAGATCTATACTGAAATATGAACAGACAACATACATTAGTCCAAGTAAGCAGAAGATCAATGCCTTTAAGTTACAACGAGAGTGGGGGAGAGAGGAAAGAGGAGGGTGAGGGCAGAACAGAAGAAAGTTCAAGATGCAGTTCAAGTAAAATATGGCTTACATCGCATAGTTCAGAACAAGATTGCACTTATGGCTATTAAAATTTTACTTTTCAGGTCACGTAAAAAGTTGAAATTCTAGGTGCACAGATTAGCTGGTAACGCAAATGATTGTTGATAGGAGTTTCCAAGAATCAGGCGCAGTGGAGCAGCATTAGAACGATACGGGATAGGAGGATAAAGAGCAAAATCAAGAAATAACACGATGCAGCACCACTTGAAACCAATGAGTCTGAATCCTGATGTGAATAGATGACCCTCAAACAACTCTTTCACTAACAACTTAACTCAATTATCCATGAGGGATGTATGTGCTAACAACCAAAGTGTGCTTCCTAGGCGTTTTACACAACCTACGAGAGGTAAGAGAGCATAAATCTTACGATAAGATCATCTCATCCTAGAGAGAGTGTTGAGACCGAGTAAATTACCAAAATAATATATTTAGCCATGTCAAAATGTCAAATGCATATGAAATATAACACCTACACTGGACTGCAAAAGAACCAAATTAAATAACTCCACTCATTCGCCAACCATGGCCGTCGAAATGCAGGGTGCTCAGAGGGGCAGCTTTGATACTATATACATAAATGCCAGCACTGTACCAAGAAAGTGGATGCCTTCAGACTAGAAGCTTCTTTTCAGGTTCTGCAGCCCCTTATTTTATCTCAAACTGATCAACAGCAGCTGCTTCTAGATTCTATTAGTTGTGCATGACATTAATATGTTAAAGGGTACAAGGTTACATTTCTTCTTCTCGTTGTGCAATTTCAGTATTTTCAAAAAAAAATCCACAACCAATTAATTTGGTTCCCACTAATTATCACCGGCACCGACTATCACCAATTTTCATCACAAACAAAACTGAATAAACAAGAGAGTCCCCTTTTCTCATTATTTCCCCTTAGTTTGTAATCCAAACATAAGAGTATTTTCATCCTTTCTCACCAAAGGACTCGCACTGAACTGGCTCTTCGTCGGAGTTCTTACAAGTGTAGCATTTCTCCAGCAAACATATCATTTCCAGGATTTTAATTCCACAAAATCAACACCTTCAAATCTTTTCTAGATCTCGCAAGACAAATGCACAGCCAAGGCAACATGAAAACCAATGACACACACAAAAGACGGAAACTAACACAAAATCAAAGTGCTTCTCGTCTAAAATCACCAATTTTGCTTCTTCTTAGGAGTTAAGACATTCAATATTGTCGAGCCAAACTCATGAGATCAAATTTCATGAAGAAAATAAAAGGAAGATGGATTTTCTTTGACTTTTACCTGAGAGGACAAATCAGCTGCTGTGTATATTAGGGCACCGGTGATGCTTTTCGTGAGAATTGGGCGTGACTTGACCATCCCCAAATACCACCCAATCAACCCAATTTTTTCCGATGACACAGTGGTTGACGAAGAGAAGCGCGAAGAGAAAAAACCAGAAGAAGACAACTCGCTCTCTCTCGGTCTTCTGTATATCGATTGAGCAAATCGACCATAAACCCTCGATTGTTGTTCCCGGTGGTGGTGTGGTCGGCTCCGGAGGACCGCAGCTCCTATTGACTGGGCTGAATGTTTTTGCAGTAGGTTGCAAATGGAGTGGTAGCTTTTGCTACCATTCCTCAGGAAACCAGCACCCATCTTTCCCTCTCTCTAGCCTCTCTCTCTCTCTCTCTCTGAGATTTGTGTTGTGCGTCTGGGAGGGGCAGAGAGATTGTGGGAGAAAATATAGGAGGGAGGAAGAGAAACAGAAAATGTACGACGAGTGGGAAGTTTTTCTTTTTCGGAAATAGTGTGGTTGGTATCCCTATTTCCCCGAGTACCAAATTAAGGCATACTCGCTTCTTGGTGCCCTAATCCTTGTGAAAAAAAACTAACCTAATTTATAATTCTTATTATTTTACTAAAATTTATTTATCTTAGAAAATAGATCATTAGTTCATTCAAATTGTCTTAATTTTCTTTTGAGATAAATATGATATGATCGTGCACAATTACTGCTAAATTTTTTATGCCCCTGAATTGTTTATAATTACTGCTAATTTCTAAATTCCTAACTATTATTTAAAAAGCTTATATTAATACCAATCTAAATGTGTCAAATCTCTTAATAACTTTTAAAAAGTTCATTTTCATGTGTAAAATGTTTTTTATTTTGGCTTGTGCTAGAAATGTTTTTAAAAAATTATTGCAATTTTTTTGTATATAGTGATAAGGATAAAATTTGGTATCATATTGAATCTGGACTGTAGTTATTATTTAATTATTTGTCAATTATTTTTTATTTTTATTTAATAAATTTTATTTTATATTTTGCTGTTAATTTTTTTTTGAGTTATTTCGTTTATCTCGACAAGATATTTGCGCTCATGACATTTCGAGATCTAAACAGTTGTAGTGCGTGTCATTATTAAATGGCGTACACTATTGTGGTGAATCTTTGGATCTAACATACGTTGTTTGGAGATAGTTTGTCGAATCTTATATAAATCTCCAAGGCATTGGCCATAATCGTCTCCTCTCTCTCTCTCTCTCTCTCTCTCTCTTTCTCTTTCTACTGCGAATGGTGAAGTCATAATAGCATAAAAAAGTATAAATTTATCTTCAAAAGATTAAAAAAATTAAAATAGCATTTGTTTACACTTATTTTTCATCTTTAGTAATTTTTTAAAATTTTAGACATAAATTTATATTTTTTAAATGTCTTTACCATAAAAAAATAATACAACAATAACAAATACATTGTTTAAAAATAAAAACAAAATAATTAATACAATTAAGTTAGATATGTGCATTGTGCACAACATGCCCTGTCTGAATAGTTGAATACTGACTTAATAAATTTTGATTAGTATTTTACATGTTAAAATAATATCGTCTTAATGTACAATATGAGTTACTATGCACAATGTACAATAATCTCTCCAATTCCCATATGGGAGGATGAATTCTTAATTTTATTATTCTTTTGATTAAAATATTTGAATTTTCTCAAACTCAGAGGCGTAAACATTAATTTATTTCTTTATTAAACTCTGAGTACGTGACTGTTG
Source organism: Arctostaphylos glauca (assembly GCA_019985065.2). Taxonomy (NCBI): domain Eukaryota; kingdom Viridiplantae; phylum Streptophyta; class Magnoliopsida; order Ericales; family Ericaceae; genus Arctostaphylos; species Arctostaphylos glauca. The sequence goes on along the minus strand of JAHSPW020000006.1, from coordinate 4,273,135 downwards.
CCGACGATGAGAGTACACACGCGACACGTAGCTGAAAACTCTTCCAGAAGTCTCTTTCGGGAGGCGGCAAACGAAATGCATTTCTTCCGACAGTTCAGGCAAACCTTTGGAATTTCGACACGTGTAAAATGAGCCACCTGTTTTAACCGCGTGTCCAATCGACTCCATGCTAACCTACTACCCAACACGTTAGCCTCGTTTATTATACTTTAGAGCCCCTTGACTTTTATATACTTTCATTTCGCTCCCCCCTTTGACTTCCGAAGTTTGGCTAGAAAGGCTTCCCAATATTAGTTAGTGACACTATATTTTTTATCTTATATTTTATTTCAGAGGTGGAACTCTTTTCTTTTTTTTTCTCTGTCTCTTTCTTTTTTTCATGTACACATTCACTAGCAGTCACTTATTTTCTTCCACCTCAGTATGGAGTAAAACATTAAGTAAAAAATGCAGTGTAACTAGTATTTTTTTTTTTTGGGCATCAGTAAAGAGCAATGTTATAAATAACATATCATACCGGCCGGTAAGTACTATTTTGGCATAAAAACGGTACCAAATACCTCTAGTATCGTACCGTTCTCAATACCGACTCGTACCGGCTAATACCGATCATATCGGGTAGTACCGACATCAAAAGTGTTTGGTGAGAAATTCGAACTATTTTTCATTGCTGATAGCAAAATTGCTTTGCGCTATGAAAGATGGAATACTAAACATCACCCAAATGTTGACTTAAAACTATTTAAATTATTTGTATAACCTTACTCAAAATAACTCACACGCATGAAGGTTTTGATTATTCACTTAGAATCTTACAAAAATTACGATTGGAACACCCCATGTTCTCCAATAGGAGCAATGTGCATTGGTTAACTAATTGTACTGGTAAAACAATTAATTATCAAAATGATGGAGTGGCTAAAAGATTAATTTGTGTACCATGTATTATAAGAGACAATAAATAACATATTTTACTATTTCATTTTTAGGGCTGGAAATCAACCGAGTTGTTTACAAGCAACTCGAGGCTCAATTCAGTAAGGACTCGTTTGATTTAACACATTAAGAAAACAAGTCAAGAAAGATTTTGAATAAAAACATATATTTACAAGATAAAGTATAATTATGCGTACTATTGTGTTAAATTTTTGTTAGAGAACTCGAGTTTGAGGTTGATCAGCTAAATTGTTTATAGCGTTCAACTAGAGCTCATGAACGAAAAGAATTTGAGCTTGCTTGAACCTTGAGCCAAGTTCGAGCTGACCTAATTTTAAAAGAGTTAAATTTAAGTACTTCAGAACTTGACTGTACTCCATTACCTATCTTTCTCAAATCTGGTTATTGTTCACCAGGGTGAAAAATTTTTCTTCACTCTTGAGTATGTAGGATTACTTCGAGATCTCACGTCAAGAATCAAAATTGTTTACCTTGTTCAGACCAATTGTTAGTATTTTACAAAAAAAAATTCAGTTCAATTAAATATCGATAAGTATTTTGACTTAAATATTTAATTTTTCTTCAAAACTTTTAATTTTTTAAGTAAAAAAAATCATTTTTAAGTCAATCATCTATCATTGTCCAATTGAACTGATATTTTTTTAGTAACAAAAAAAAAAGATCTAAACAAAATTAACAATTTTGAACCATGGAAGGGAGATTTCAAAATAAACTCGTATAAAAAAATGTTATAAAAATTTATTCACTTGCCAATGAACAAAACTAGACTTCTCACCCACCCTCCCCTTTTATTGTTTTTGGTACGAGGGAGGTCTAAGGCGCGAAAACTCAAGAAATCCTCCCCCTCCCTCATTTTAGGTCTGCAGTTTTTTATCGATCTGGTATGCGAAAACTTCTGCGTAGAGATTCCGAAGCAGTCCCCCTGCTCCACCATTTTTGGTGCTCTTTATCTCAGACGGTGTAAGTTTTCATTGCGATTCATAATTGAGGGCACGATCCTTTTATTTGCCAAACAATCAATGTTGTATCGCCTTAGTTTCTGTTGTTCCATTGATTCTTATGTTTGCTAAGAAAATTATGGCGCTTCCAAGGTCGCTTCACTTCATCCGGATGCTTTTTTTTTTTTTCCCATAGTGATATTCCTTTTTTGCCTGCCCCCCACCCAAACATATTGTGATGCTTCGTCCAATATTGCACTCAGTTTGATGATAATTCGATATCCGTGCCAATTGAAAATAATCCAAAAACCAATTTTACCTTTCATTAGTGGGGTCTAATTGAAGTTGGGATAAAGTCCCAAATGAACTTACTCAACACAGTAACTGATAGTAGGTGAGAGTTGAACTCAGAAAAAATGTTTCATGAAGCGCAGTTGCCAGATGACTATCAATGTGCCAACCACCAAGGCGTAGGGGTTGATATTTCGATCGATTTGATCACCGTTTGCTTCGGAGATTTAGGATTAGGTGACATATTTGATGTAAAAGTCGCTTTGATACTGAGTATATTCAGTAATCTTTCACCACTTCATGGATAGTTCCGTGACTGGAGTTAGTGTGAAGTGAGCCGTGCAACTGCTTGTAGGAGTTGCTTTGGTGTTGTAATCAGGTACTTGTTTATTATTTGTTTATTCATTAATGCTACAACTCAGGAGTTCACGTTAAATAACTCATGCAACTATCGTGTTGTTCCAGAGCATTGTATCCTTCGTGTCTTTTATTTTTGCATCTGATATCTCTCTATCATGTTTGGGCATGAGAGGAGTGGGGATTCAAAGATAGGGGTGATTTCCATTCAGTACGCACACAATCCAGACAAGTCTGAGGACAAGAATACAAGTTTTGAGAAACGGCCCCAGTAAGTACTAGATTAGATAGGCATTTTCATTTCAATCATGCGATCTAACTTTGTAGGAAAATATTTAAGTGCAGTCTGAAGTTGGAAATCAGGTTGCTGGTAACCTGGAGAAGGATGCAGACTGTTCAGAAACACTAAAGGTATACTTGCACATCTGTCTCTCCTCTCACATCACTACTTTTTTGTTTCTCTCCTACTACTTTTGGTGATCTTTCCTGGCATTTCGGACTTGAGTTCTGAGTCCAAGATTTCGTCGGCAACATCTACTTGTTAATGCTGTTCCTCACTTTAGACTATTAGCAAAGAGAATAAAAACTGGAAGAGCAGTGGTATTCGCAAATTGCACCAGAACACACTTACAAGATTAGCTCACTAATGATTCCGCATGTGCTGTTAAGTGTGATTTTAAAACGTAGGCCAAGGAGGCAAATGCGGATAAGGCTTTTTGAATGAATGTAGTACTTCCCAAACTGGAACAATGATCTGCTGAGAATTGAGAAATAGAACTTGCTTAAGAAAAATGAATTTTACGATATAGAACATGATGAGGCTTTTTTTTTTCCAGTTAACGGAAACGTTTGCCTGAAGTCTAACTGTATAAATATTGTCGGTGTCATTGGGTTCCCTTAAACTTTAGGTGCATTTCGCTTGGATAAGAGCAGCCTAGGAATTTTTTTTCCTCCCCAGATGAAAGTTTCTTGTGACTGTTGTTGTTGAGCCTTGAACCCATTAGATATTTCCTCTAAATTATCCGATGTGCAAAAGAAGGAAACTGTTAGTGTTGACCGAACAAAGCTAGCTAGAGGAAGGACTAGCTGAATAGCTTGAGTATATGATTGCACATACTTGGTGTTGAGTGCCTTTTTGCCTTATATAGGAGACTGTCAGAATGCACATACCACGACACCCGAGAATGCCACGTCCTGTGCTACCCAATCTGATGCAACCATCACCAACCATCACCACGTCCGGACATCACGGCATTCATGTTACCATGCCCAGTAAACTATCTGTACCCCACAATCCTGCGGATAACTATCCACGTTAGATATCACGTCCTGCTTTGCAAACACTGAGCAAAATGCCCACAGTAGATATGTTGAGCGTCTGACCTTGCTAAAAGGCTCCTTGAACCATTTTCCATTGGCTATGCTGACCATCATGTATTTGACTTGACTCACACGTTAGGCATGCACCCGAAAACGGGGTTGTGGCACACGGGCGGGTATATTGAGCCCTCGGTCTAGCCCCCCACTTGTATTGATGAAGTTGGTCCAAGTACAGAACGGCTGAGTCTTGAATGATCCTTCTTGGGTTTTCTTGATATTTTTAATTGGTTGTCCCGTATTTCTAATAAGTTCTTTAATTGTTGGCATTAGGCCCACCAGGCCACCGCCCGCCTTGGGCCCTTCCAAAAATGTCAAAAATTAGGGCCCCTGAGTAATTTTTGTTCTTTAAAAAAAAGGCCCAATATTATTTATCCTTACTACTTTGTTATGTTTGCCACTAGAAAAAAGGTCCAAAGAATTATTTGGAGCCCAACTATTGAATTTGAAAAATAAAATTTTAAAAACTAAAGAAATTAGACTTTTTTTGACCCAGCCAGTAGCCACAGTTCACAAAACAAAAAAGGAGAGGGCAATGTTGTATGCGCCAAACAGCTTAAACTGGAGAAACAATTTTACCGCTGAAGGAGAATCTCAATCTGCTATTTGATTATCTGAAGAATTTTTAACAGCCTAACAGGTAACTTCTTTGTCAAAGTAGTGAGATTGAATCATCTAATTCTAAAGGTATTAAAATAGGAAGTGGACGTTAGACCTCCACCGATTTATGTATTCTGCAAGTTGTGCTTGTTCTGTGTTTTGTCTTTGACTTTTCTTGCTGATGTTGAACTTTGAAGTCTCTCCTTGAGGCTCGAGGCTTGACTTGGACAGTTGGACCACTCGGCGGTGGTCCCTGGTGTTCTCCTTCACAACTTTACTCAATTTGTTTCTTTTCCAATTTCCAAAAGAGTTTAATGGTAGATGTTAGTATTGCACCATTTATATTCACATAAATTAGTATATCATGGATTAATTTTAATTGATACATTTGCCTCTAAAAATACAAGAAGATGAATGTTCAAACAGTACTTTTGAATTATTATAATGATAAAGTAACTTTTTGGTCTTCATCTTTTTAAGTTCTTGTAATTTTTTTTTGGAACAATATGTATGTGTTGAAATTATTATACTATATCTTAACGTGAAAGGCCCCAACTTGAATATTCGCCTAGGATCCCAAAATAGTCAAGACCGGCCCTGGTTGGCATGTTGAATCATCTATATAATGGGAGCTAACTGGACTGAGAAGGCCATAATACCGTAGCCCAATACCATGGAGGTCCGGCCTACTACCGTAGTTAACTTCAAATCCTTAGACAAGTAACTCCAATGGCATTGTTTGTCCACTATGGTTTTTTTCCAATTTATTTTAGTAGTAGAGAAGTATAAACTTACTTTGAATTACAGATATAGTCATATTATCACTTTCCCCGCATTTGCAGGCAAAGCAAGTGAAAACAATGGTATAGAGATACTGCGCAGTGCGCACGACAGTGGTGAATACTGCTGCTCGAGCTGCTGCTGGGGGAGATGACTCGACGTCATAACGGAAGCCTATGGCTGAGAAAGCGCTGAAGAAGCACGATGAAGGAATGGAGCGGTGTTCACAGCTCAACCAAGTGAACAAATGATCTGCACATCTTCGCAGAAGGGAAATTGGCGATGGTCAAGAAACAAAGGCAAAAGGTACCCTCTACTCTGCTGAAAACTAGATGATTTCAAGAGGGCTTTCCTTTGGGTAGTGACATTTCTGGTTTACCAACTAAATCTCCACTTAAAAGGCATTGCGTTGTAATCGTCTTTGGTCCAGAGACGTGCCATCTTTCGTTGTTTCCAATGCTTGTCGCTTCAAAGTTCAGTTATAGATCCCTCATTGTTGTCGTCCTATTATATAAAGCCCACCCTTCTTCCAGACTCTTAAATAGATACGAACCACCTACTCCTTAAAGCCCTACCTCAGCTGTTTGAACTTGAAAAACTCTCACAATATCAAAGAGATGAAGCATTTTGTCTATCGCCTACACCTACTGAAACCAAAGCACTAGGTGTGATGTTCTTAGAACATAGGTTGATTGAGCCTCTTTTGAGACACAGAGAAGCATGCTAGTTTCTAACTTTTTTCCTTGTGAAATTTCATACTTGAATCCGTACTGAATGAATTTACTATCAAACGGTCATCCAAATTTTTGTGATCAATTTTACTATGGTTGTGCACAGACAATGTATAGATCTGATGTGGAAATGGAAGGGACCCATTAACTTTCTTTCTCTGATCAAATTCGCGTACAAAAATTTGAAATAAATTAGGCAAACTGATTTGGGTCACGAGAGAGGAAAAACCAAAGAATACCTTGAGAGAGAGGTACATGGATAAAAGTGGGAGTTGGGAGAAGAGTGGCAGTGTCCGCATTGGCATCGGCATCGGTCGGTGGTGGTCTTTCGTTGGCAACAGAGGTGTGGCTGGTGCCGGACCGACAACAGAAAATGTAAAACAGAAGTGGGAGATACGAACGACAGAAAATTTATGATATGCTCCCGTGACAAATGATAATAATGAATGAAGAACATACATTTCAAATATTCTACACGAATACTGCCAACGACTTCCGGCTATGGATTATCTCAATCTGCAACTTGATGCTTGTAACCAAATATGTGGTGACTTAAGGTGATACAAAACATTGTGCAAATGTATGAAATTCGGCTATGTAAGCTCATTATTCTCGCATAAATTACATTAACTTAACATGCTGTATGGTGTTACCGTTTTTGAAGTACGCAATATATATCAAGACACGTAAAGTGTCGCAGATAATTAACGATTTCTAGTGTAAGTAGCTATGGAGGAGAAGATCAAGCATCATCCCTTTCGTCTTCAGCATCCAAAGTCGTAGGAGACCAGTCCTTTTAGCTCGGGTCCATTGAGTCGATTGTTCTCGAAACTGAGTAAAATCCACAAGTCTAATGATCAGTTTACCTTCAAACCGGATAATCAAAGAAACTCCAAACTCAAGAACACTGCTCATAAAATGTAAAAACCAAATGGCATACGTATTTGGGGTGAAGAAAGCAAAGAAATCCCCAATCAAAAGACATAAATAAGTGCTCCCTCTCTAGATCACCGAAAACCTAACCAATGAAGTTTGCTAAGGAGATCAAATAGCTGACCTAACGAGTGGTTTATCGCATTCCCGTCACCTCATCCTCAACAACCAGAGCCTAAAAAGTTCGTGTATGCTTTCAGCACAGTACCCACCTAATAGTTCTTAGGGTTAGCCCTCTTTATTGCCTTCAGTGCAATAACCTAAGCTCCTATTTGCAACAATTCATACGGTGTGTACGAAACACTTCAGATACGAAAATACACGATCGTATTTTTCTCTATTCCTGCTGAGTTTTGGTTGGCTAATCTTCTTTCATTCTTTTTGCTAACCATTGCTTACCATCTAATTGCAAGAACCAATGTGCTCACAAGAACATAATGATCGACAAAAGAAAACGGAACGCATGAAAGGAAAAGAGAGAGGGGGGGCAAACTGAATATACCTTTCCATTGGAAAGTTTCTGAAAGGGCCGTCAACTGGGATCGTTCCACAGAGATTGTTGTTAGAAACATCGCTGCAACATTCGGAGTTCGAAAAACATTTTATATAGAGATATTATAAGAACAAAACCCAAATGAAAACACTAGTAATAGAAGAACTAAACCAAACATTATCTTCCTCGTGTACTTACAAAATTTTAAGGTTAGATAGTTTTGTGAGTTCCCTGGGAATTGACCCTGTTAGCTTGTTGTTGTTTAGCCGTCTGTACGAACAAATCACAGATTTAGTCAATATCAACAGTGGGATAATCAGGATAACTAAAATTTCTAAGTGTCAAAAAATATGCTTACAGGAATCTAAGAGACTTTAGTTTAGAAAAAGACTTGGGGATTTCTCCTTCAAATCTGTTTCCATACAAATCCAAGCTGATTAGGGTTTTCAGGTTGCCCAATTCCTTTGGGATCTTCCCTTCTATGTTATTCCTATAAAGCTCCCTGCAAAATTCAAGAAAATCAATAAATAAAAATTTTGAAATAAAAAAAAGTCTTTTAACTTTTTATTCATGAAAGATTGGAACAAAATGAATAAGAAAAATGAAATCTTTTGTTTTCATTTCCCCTTTCTTCAGATCTAGCAGGAGAACCAAAAATTTTTTTTAAAAGAAAACAAAGAAAAATATAACCAGACAGGTCAAAAACTGAGAAAAAGAGTTAGGGGAGATACAGGTATTGGAGGTGCTTGAGTTCACCAAGCTCTGGACCCAAAGACCCAGAAATATTTGAATTGCCCAAATCCCTGAAATCAAAAAATTCAACAACCCATCACAAATTACAGAACAAACAAGAGAGAAACAAACGAGAGAGAGAGAGAGAGAGAGAGAGAGAGGAACTTACAGACGGATGACATGGTTGTTGGAATCGCAGGTGACATGGAACCAAGTGCAAGGATTGACAAGAGTAGGGTCCCAGCTTTGCAACACATGGGTGGGGTCAGAGAGTCTGCTTCTCAAAGCATGCAAAGCGTTTCCTGCAAATCAAAAAACAGAAAGAAAAAAAACAGGGGTAGTAGGGGTAGATTAGGTAGGTAAGATTGGGAATTTTGAGAAATTGAACGGAAAGCCCTAGCTAGAAGAAATAAAATGGTGGGTATCATCATCCAACTGAAACAAAGAAAAGAAAATTCAATGAAGGTGTACAGTAGTAGCTAAGGTAGTAATAATAGTATACCTTCAGAGTTGGTGGAGATGGAGGGAGAGATGCAGAGGAGGAGGAGAGAGAGGAGGAAGGAGAGGATGGTAGGGAAACCCATTGTAGAGAGAGAGGGAGGGGGGAAATGGTACTGCTTTTTGCATAAATGAGGGGAGAAGATGGTTAAAAATGGGGGCAGGTCTTTAAGTGGGAGGTGAGTGGGGGGTTTATATTAGTCAAAGTCAAGATAATACTATGAAGGAGAGAGAAAGGGAGGAGAGAGAGAGAGAGAGAGTCAAGAGTCACGCGTTGGACGTGAGTTTCCGTCCTTCCTGGCTGCTTAGTTTCATCTGAAGTGGGTGGGGGTCCCACTTCCACTGAGTTCGTCTTCGGAGTCCTTCTGGCTATTGGAATTTTCAAACCCGCCAAAAGGGAAAATTATTGGAAGATCTTTTATTAATTCATTAGTCCCTTCTGCCAGATGAATCATTACCGCAGTTACCGCATGGCATTTAGGCGAGGTCATAACCGTCTTTTTATTTTGATATCCAAGGCTCTGTTTGATCTAAAAAAATTATTTATTTTTTAAATTGTTTGAGAGTAAAAAAAGTAATGTTTATTTACATTAATTGTTTAAGATTAAAGAAGGATTTTTTACTCAGTTAAAAGATAAAATTGTCATTCAAACAAAAGAAGTCTAAGTAAAGATAGCTTGAAGAGTGTTTCTATTAATATAATTCATGAGTCAAATAAAATTATACATTAAATGTGGCCAACACACTAAAATAAATTTAGTTCAAACGGATTTGACTAGATTAAGTTTTACTTAAGATAACATAATTCGATAATTATCATATGCCAAATGGACCCTAAAAGTGTCTAGGCTATTTTGTGCACACATCGACCAATTTTTAAGGACCAGTCTCGTTAATTCACTAGCGAGAATCGCGATAAAAATCAAGACAAAATCTTATATGGACCGACCCACAAAACTTGAGAGCACTTGAGAAATTAAAGCTTGAGACCTTATGAATAAACAAACTCATAAGTTTCATGCCTTCATCACTATGCCAACTCATTCAGATTAGGTCATAATCGTTTTATCGTAAAATCGATTTTTGACATAATGCAAAAATATGGCATGCTCAAATCGTAATTAGAGAATAAGACTCTAATTGAAATTAATCAATTTGTCTTATACATTACTAGTAATTCTTTTTTAGTTATCGTCTTAGTTTAGCCAATCTTCATATCAGCATAGCAAAGTTTTCAAAAGCTCACGAAATTTTTTTAAATATTTTTTATATTTTATTACTTTTAAGGTCGTCTTATCTGGATTTTTTTTAAAATTCGGTCCACAGTTTTATATTTTCAAACACAAAAATATTGACAAAAAATATTTAAAAATCACGAAACATCAAATAACACTGATTGTCTTTAACAAAAAATAATTTAATTCAAACTAAACCTTAATTAGTGTCAGGGGACACCAATAAAAAGGGGTTAACTTTTGAGGAACTTTTCAGAACTCAAGGAAATATTAGATATTTATTTAATTCTTCTCGTTGAGATGAACGAAGAAACACAAAAAAAATGACAAAAAATATTTAAAAATCATAAAATATCAAATAACACTGACTATCTTTATCAAAAAATAATTTAATCCAAATTGGCCTTAATTAGTGTCAGAGGACACCAACAAAAAGGAGGTTAACTTTTGAGGAACTTTTGAAAACTCAAGAAATAAGATATTTATTTAATTCTTCTCGTTGAAACGAATGAAGGAACACAAAAAATTTGACGAAAAATATTTAAAAATCACAAAACATCAAATAATACTGACTGTCTTTTATAAAAATAACTTAATCCAAACTAACCTTGTCAGAGGACACCAACAAAAAGGGGTTAATTTTTGAGGAACTTCTGAAAACTCAAGGAAATATTAGATAGACTAGTTGCAGAACAAGTTTTCACTGACATTTTGACTCAAGAAAAAACCTCTTGTTGTAAATATAACTAGCAAGTGAGACCCAAACCAAAAGGAAAACGTTATGGACAATGTACACAAATATCCGTACATTTGTGTTCGAGACGGTCTGATTCATGTAGATCTTACGTGTATTGTGTGGGTCAACGTGACGGGTCAACTATTTGAATTCTTATCGTTACTCCCACCAAAATGCTGTTAGTCTCCACTTCACGCTGAATATGACCCTCAACAAGCTCATGAAAGTTGCCAAACCGTATCAGTTTCTTGGTTTTCTGTTTCTGGGAACAGAAAACAGATTTCTCCTTATTCAAAAACAACAAAGGACAGAAAAAAGATCCCAATACAACAGCCAAGGTCCTCACTTTTTCAGAAGCACGTAGAAAGATGACTTATGTAATATGTAGAAAGATGACTTATGTAATATGTATTAAGAGTAGGCTTATGTGGAAGAATGTACTTTGTTTTCATAGCACAAAAACTGAAGAATGTATCTATTTCCAAGGAACTGAGATCCAACATTTCAACACAAAATCTTGAAAAAGCTCTTCTTCCGAATCTCATGAGCCAAGCAGTCTCCGAGTTGAGTAATTCGGATAGACTATCAAACAACAGTCTTCTTAACCGATAAAAAAACCTCAAGAAAGGGCCTTTCGCGAAAGAATTTTACACCTCCATAGCATTCCTTCTTTCCTCTTCTTCAGCTTTGAGCCAAGCAGCCTAAGAAAAACAAAAGTTGCAGCAACACAGCATTAGAGAAAGGGTAAGACAAGCTAAACCACCATAAAACAAATGAAACTAAGATATGTAACTCTTATTGATCGAAATCAGAAAAACTCGCCTTGTCTCGTTCTAGTCTCGACACATGTGGATGGATAGAATTTCCTAAACTAAGGCCTCCCCAAGCTTCTTGCAACTCTCTTTCCCTTGCTTCTCTCCGCGATACTGAATTCTTAATCTGTTCATCCGGTTGCTGAGCGGCAGCTATCTTTTCCTTCTCTAGTCTTGACTTATGTTTCACTAAAATTTGGTCCAAGCTACCTTCAGTGTCCTCTGATAGGGTGTTAGGGTCCCTTCTCTTCAACTTCACCATTAAAGAAAGGTAAGACAACAGCTTGATCATTAGCAATCAACTAGGCAGTTTTTGGATCAACAATTTGAGGGAAAAGAAAAGGAAAGGAGAATCTAATAACAATGTTTAGATCCTTCAGTTTCTTCCATTTCCTTTTCCTTTTCTTTACCTAAATACTTGCTCCAACTACAGCCCAAATTTTGATTTAAAAAACATTTACTGCCTAAATTAGGGATGACAGTTTAAAGTGGAAAGGGATATGAATAGATAGTGCACTAAACATAATGAAAGACATTAAAAAACATGCCTTGTCACGTTCTAGTCTCGAGATATGTGGACGGATAGAGTTACCCAATCCTACACCTCCCCATGCTTCTTGCAACTCTCTTTCCCTTGCTTCCCTCCGCAATGCAAAATGCTTAATCTGGTCATCCGGCTGCTGAGCAGCAGCTATCTTTTCCTTTTCTAGTCTCGACTTGTGTTTAACCAAAATTTGGTCCAAACTACCTTCACTGGTCTCAAACAGTGTGTTGGGGTCCCTTCTCTTCACCCTCAACACTTCTTCCTTTGTACCCATTGTCCCTTCTCTCCGCGATACAAAATGCTTAATCTGGGCATCGGGTTGCTGAGCAGCAGCCATCTTTTCCTTCTCTAGTCTCGACTTGTGTTTAATCAAAATTTGGTCCAAACTACCTTCACTCTCAGACAGTGTGTTGGGGTCCCTTCTCTTCACCCTCACCACTTCTTCCTTCATACCCACTGTCATTTTCTCCTTCTCAAGCCTAGAAACATGTTTCACTAAAACTCTATCCAAGCTTTCACAGTCTCCATCACTTGTTCTTCCATGTTTGTTCTGGTACCGATGAATCCCTTCACCAATCACCATTGACAATTCATGCAGGTTTTCCTTGTCTAGGCTATTTGCTATCACCTTGCCTTCATCCTTCCAATCTTGAAGTGATATTGTTTCTGCTCCCTTCAGGTGTGTTTCAAGTTTTAGATCTACTGTCTTGTTCAGGTCAATGTTCTCTTTCCCCACTTGTTCACCATCACAACATACTGGAGTTGTACCCTCCTCTAATTTGTGTGCTTGAGTAACTGAAGTGCTTCTCTTCTTCATTTCATTAACCTTGCCTCCTACTCCGTCAGTTGGTGGCTTAAAATTCCTTCTGTCTTTTGCTTCTTGGACCTCTCTTTCGAGTTTCGAAACATGCTTCACCAGAAACTTATCCAGGCTCGGCAAATTCGTGACATCTTCTTTCATGTGCCACATCACCCCATTGTGTGTCCTACTTTTTTCCAACTTCATACCTTTCGTTTCATATGGATTTTGAACACTCCTTTCCATCTCTTCAATTTTCTTTTCATTCATTCTGGCATTCTTTGCTTCTAGCACCTCTCTTTCAAGTTTCGTCAAGCGTTTGACAAGGAACTTGTCTAGGCTAGGAAGTTCTGCCTCAAAATGCTTCCTTGTTCCTACTCCATATGAAGATATTCTCCTAAGAGCTGGAGCAGAGGTGCAGTCAGAAGCAGAACCCAAACCAGGCTGCTTACCGTTTTCTGCTTCCGCTAGAACTGCACTTAAACCGCAAGTTGCAACAATAGTAGCAAGAGAAGCAAGTTCATCTTCCTGCAAGCATCTTAGCCTTTCCAGCATCATGTCCACAAGCTGTGCTGTGGTGAACTTTTGAAGAGGCTGTTTCTTCTTGTATTTCCTTTCTCTTACTGCTTCCACTACCTTCTCACATTCGAACTTTAAGTCTTGAGAACCAAAACCATCCCTTTGAAACCCTGGATCAAATTCTGATCCAGTATCTGATTCACACTCCGAAGAAATCTCCAATAAGTCCTGGTTTCCTTCACCTGTATCTGGATTTTCACTTATTTTTTGCAAAAGTTCTTTGAATTCTTCCTTGTTAATAGAAGGACAACTAGCTAACTTGACAAATGCAGATTTGACTGCTGCAGCGACTTGTTTGTCCACTTCAAACGCACTCTCAAAGGAAGCTCTAACAGTATGAGAAGTTCCTTTAGCGGATGATGCATCAACCTCGGACTCCTTCCTTGGGCAATCTGGCATATCTGAGAGGACTACACCAATGGCTGCCGCCGCTTCAAAAGCTTCTGCTGCAGTTTTTTCAGCTTCCAATAGGAGAGCTTCTGCTTCTTTACTTTGGATCCTGCAAAAAAAAAAGGTGAAGAAGTTAAGGGAAGAGAAAAAAGGAAATCCCTTGTGTCACCTGATTTTAAACACCATTCTAACTTCAACCCTAACTTGAATGCTCACGACTGGTTCCATAATTTGAGTTGTTTGTCAAAAAACTTTAGATTTATAAAAGATGATTCTGAAAGTTAGAATACAGGAGCATTAAAATTGTTGCACAACCCTATCCACAGCTTGTCATGTTCCGGGAATCTAAAATCACCCTCCCAAAATCAAATTAAGCCACCTGCCACCCCTCTTGGATAAGTGTACGTGAATAGGAATCTGGTGAATACTAAGTATTGGTGAAAACAACATCCCACAAAAGTCAAAAAGTACTTGAGGGAAATATGAGCATATTAGTCCCGAGTGAACCATGCTTACCTAGCTGCTCGAATTATTCGACACCAAGATGCTTCTACCATCGCAGCCTTCCGTGTCTCCATGGCCTTGTGTGCAGCCTCGCTGACTGCAATTTTCTCTCTTAGAACCCTTGAATAATGCGGGTTTGAGTCACCTAGAGTCTCATCAAGAGTTGAATTCATGCCTCCTACTTCCTGCAACAAAGTGTCAATATTTATTTGAATCTCAACAAACCTAGTCACCTTAGAAATATATCTAGCCAAAACAGACTTAATGGTGGTAAGTACCTGCAGCTGTTTTATTTTTCTCTTCAAGAAGGAGTCCACCTTTTTCCTTGGAAACCAGTTGAGAGGTGAGCTTTTTCGGAGAGGGTTTTTCTTCATTTGTGATGTTTTTGTAGCACTCATATTTGACTGGCCACTCTCTTTCAATCCCTTGGTCTGCATCTGCAATTGCATTCAAGTATTCAACTAATAGAATAGATATTACTGTTCCCATGCAAATTACTTCATACTCCAAGAATCCTTATGATATCAAGCTTCAACTTTCTCAATTGTTAGGTTCTATATCTTCGATTATATTATTCTGCATACCACCCTAAAATCAAGACATGGTACTATTTGCAGAACTTCATATAAACTAAATGTCCAATTTACTAATAGCCTCGGCAGATATGTAGATTTTGGTCGTGTGTTAATTTTCTGCATAAGCTATGGTTTGACATGGCTCCTTTACCATCTTTGTATTGTGAGTCCTATTCCCAGGGCATTCCTTATTAATGGCAGTCCAAGCAGCCAAGCTCCGGTTCTTCTGTTTAGTTACGATACCGACCAGAAGAAAGGGGAAGGCGTGACACATTGAACATATTCGGTTGCTCTTACTCTCGGGATTTGAAAATGCAAGCTGAAAATACTGCTTATTTATATAACACAACAAGTTACATCACGAAGTTGGATTGTGGTATTAATCCCCGGATTCAGTTTATAAGAAATTGGGACGAGATAATATTGAACTTATTCAGTACTAAGCACAGAGGTTAATAAAGCATATTTATTAAGAATATCTAAAAATAAGCACAAACAACTTTGATATTAAGGCTCCTTTTGTTCAAGGGAAAGATACCAAAATTTCCATGTTTCAAGAGTTATCCTTGTCTATTCATAGTGTTCTTTCAGTGAGAGAGAGTCTGTTTTTCGTGTTCTTCCAGTGAGAGAGAGTGCCACACAGTCCGGTTTGCCGGAACAGTTACAATAGGTCTAACTGCTTCTGCGTTTGCTGTCGTACCCTGGGAGACAAATGGCAACAACAACCTCTTACAGCTTTGGTGAAGTAGCGAATTTGTCTTAAGCACACCGTGTATTCACACAGCCTCGGTTTGCTTACTGGTTTTCAATTTCATATTTACAGTTACTGTATCTGCGGGTGTTGTTTCTTTATCAATTCCAGATAATGTCTACTGTCAAATTTCCAGAATTTACTTTGTTAACTGTTTCCAGCACTGTTTTCCCACAAGTTGCATCTTCCAGTCTGGGTTAATCTAGTGACATTTCGCGATTGCAACTAGAGGGTGATACAGACCTATACTATCAACAGGTAGAATGTTCTGAATTCTGATTATGACTCCGAAGGTTCCAGGGTTTGAAATCACTAAAACCCTATTAAGATACAACTGAAAACAGCAAACAGCTCCTCAATTCAAGCAAGAATAAATGGGACAACGTATCTGTAAGAGCAGTGAAATCTACACAAATGAAAACCAACCATCAGGCACAGGGAATTGAACTGTTATTACCGAAACAGAGCGTGTTGGAAAAAATCCGACAAACATTTGGGGAGAAAATGACAATCCAACAAAACAATAGCAGCACACTGCCGTAGCTTCAAGAAACTGATTTATACAAACAAATGATGAACACATTTTGTATGCAATCATTTTCTGGAAAAGATAGTACCTTTCTGTTCTTGGAATTCGAACTTCCAGAATCGTTCGTAGTGGTTTCTGAATCACGAAACGCCTCGTTGCTTTGCTTTTCAATGCAACCCATGTCAATGCAACCAAGATCCATCGCCAATACGAACTCTTTCCGAATCAAACAATCAATGCAGAGAATTTAATCACAAAGATTCAGACCTCAAAGACTATGTTAAAGAGGACGATATGCGTTATACTTGTCCGTATATCTTCGAAGATACAGTATCGATCAAATCTTGAAGACTTTGATGGTGTAGGATTGAGACAAAATCAGAAGAAAAAAAAGAATGTTTGTGAATTTCGATGTTTGTGAAACTTCGCTTTGTGTGAGATGGAAATGGAAGAACGAATGCGAGTCAATTTGGAGAGGTTTAACGCCTTTTCGAAAAGGGAAACTATCCGTTACAGCGATTTCTCTGGCCTCAACGGTTCTTTTTCCTTCCAAGAAGGATTAATCCGGTGCATACGGTTTGAATGTAAACTTGACAGACAGACGCTCTAATAATACCACGTGTTTATTATCCTATGTCGAATCTCGGATGTCCAGTTCCGGATTTGTATACGGTATTTGGAGAGATTATAGTATATTTTCTAGAAGTGCACATATAATGCAGACCGTTCTATTCTTGAAATTATATCTTTTTTATTCCATACATTTTAATAACAATTTGAGTGATAAGTTAAAACGGGTATAGTTTCAAGGATAAAACGAACAAAATTACGTCGTTTTGTCCGCACTACACACGCACTATAAGGAAGTGCACTGTCGCTCTCCCAAATTTTGCATTCCTCCCCTTGAATATGAGGATCAAGAGTTGTAGTGCAAAACGAGGTCGTTTTGTTAATAAATTATTATTAAAAAATACGTAATTTTGAGGGATTATATTTTGATAACGCATCTTTTTGTCCGCGAGTAAGTTTAAGAACACATATTTCGTGCACAGATCCTAATACAGATATGCCCAAAATAGTTAGATGCACGTAGAGCTTTTTAAAACAATGTAAGCTCTCCGTGCATCTAATAATTTCGAACACATCTGTATTTAAATTTATGCACGAAATGATATATTCCTAAACTTTTTGTTTACCTACACTACAGGGAGGTGCAAACTTCACTATAGCTCCCGAATCCTTAAATATGTGCATATTTTTTTCATTCTTTTCTTTTGGGTTTGTTGGTTTTAAAATTAGATTTGTGATGAGAAGAAAATAGGGGACTTTTTTACCCAATTGAAGGTTTATTTTCCTCTCGTTATATCTTCTCTTGACAAATTGCTCTTCATATATCCTTCGTTTAAATGCAGCCCTAAAAATTAAATATTACAAAATTTGAGATAAGTAGCAAATAATGAAGGATTATCGATAATACTGCTAATTATTGTGAAACGGATGAAAAAGTGGGAACTAATAAAGCAGACAAACTTTCTAGCTAATCTTGTCAATAGGAAAATATTTAGCAAATTCAACCGGAGTAAATTATAATATTATATTGACCTTTCTCGACCTTTCTGAAAAATACATTAATCTCCCTGTAATTTGAGAAATTACTTTAATCTATCTTGTTTTTAAAAAATTATTATACAATTATTTCTCTAACAACTAAAGCAGTTAAATATCGGTAGTTAAACTTTAAAATTTAAATTCGAATTTTTTTCCAACCAAACGAATGGCTGCATAATTTATATTCTGTTTGATTTTGCCTATGTTGAATTATCATGTTCGATTTTGCCTGTGTTGAATTTTTTAAATTTTTGAAAATTCAAACTCTAACAGAATTTTTAACATTTGTTGGAGTTTTCACTTCAAAGAAATTTTAAAAATTCAACATAAACTATTTTGGACATAATAGGAATCATATCATAGTTCGTTTTGTTAGGGGAAAAAAATCTAGAACTTGAAATTTCAATAGGTCGACTAATGATGTTGGACAGGTTTTGAATAGTAGATAAGATAATTGTGTAATAGTTTAAAAAACAAGAAAAGCCAGTAATTTTTCAAACATGATATCAGTGTCATTGTAAAAAAATTCAGGAGAAGTTAGTGTAATTTATCCATTCTATTAATATGTTCATAGTGATAGTCTATCTCAGGAAAAAGATACCAAGGAATAAAACTAAAATGTGCAAAAATAAGTACATTAAACCCTCTAAATTTCCATTGCCTTGGAGACAACTGATGGCAACAATGAACCATCACAACCTCAAGGAATTAGCGTGATGGTCAATAATTGAAACTTAGAGGTATAATCCCTCTTAGATTTCAAGTTCAAAACCTCTCAAGTGCAATCAATTCTTATAGAGTCAGTTCATGCAGGATAAAAAATTTGACATTAAATGAGGACTCCCACAAGTGGACGGTGAAATTGATCCCCGATGACTTGTCGGCATTAGATTGAAAGTAATCCCAAAATCGGCCGGATACTTTGACTATCAAAAAAAACAATGAACCATCACAAATGCAGTCCCAAATGCGTCAAGCAACCAAGGCAATTAACAGGGACCTTGGTGTCATTTCCATTAACATAAATCAGATGCCTAACTCATGTGAGCTACATATCTGAAAGCTATCAGTTCAAAGAGAGTTTCTATAAATTGTTGATGATCTTTACTGTGGATCATCACCATACGGACACAGAAGGGACTCTGTCAAAATGCTGAGGAGGAGGAAACCCTTCGGGCAAGATTGGCCCCCCTCCTCTTTATGTATGCAAAAGTTTTAATCATCATCTTGCTCTTGATCTCTGATCCACTTTGTAGCCACCCATTTCTCCCCTTTAATAACTGGGCAACTCCCATGAAGAGATGTCTGCAAGAAGAATTAAAAAAAAAAGTCCGGACATGCGAGGCAATTCACATAAAAAACAAAAAACAAAAAGGCGTCTGGGGAATGAAGTATTTCGATCTACAATCAGTGTTTTAGGAAGACGACCCATCACTTCTGTCCAAATCATCATCATCATCCAACTAGGAGAGTTATTATTAACAAGCTACGGATCATTGAGACGGCCAATATCTTGAGAGAAACACTAGTCATTAACTTTAGTTCCCTATTTTACACAGTGAAATCGCCATATGGTGCACGTAGAGGTCTGAGCTACATACTTTACGTACAAAAAGGTATACCTTGTCAATTGTGCCATTCGGAAACAATGAATAAAACAGAAGTCCATCCCCTCGGCGTGGCTTCACTTTCAAACCAATGCACTTTTCGTAGTCATAGCCCACAGCCATGTTTGAGCCATTCTGCAGGTCACAACATTATAATGGCCACTCAACCCATCACAGTTCAAACCAATACTAGAAAGATAAACATTGAGGATCCCAGATCTTACCTCAAAAGGGAACATGGTCTCCCCACCTTCTTCCACATCAGATAAATACAACAAGAAGGAAGCAATCTGCAAGAAAGGGAATCAAACTTCATGGAACAATTCTTCGGCAGTGACAGATTTAATATTCACCAGAATCCATGAACGATCCAGCTAGAAAGATATACAATACCTAGTAACATCTGACAAGCCATTATTAGAAGGTATACTAAGAATCTATCTCAAAGGTAACAGATCATTACAAGTTTCTATGGGGAAAAAAAGACGTCATATAGTCTTTGGTATTTATCATTCAAGAATCCTGCTGGTGTTCCAGGCCAGAAATAAATAACTTGAACACACAAATCTATTGGCGGCCCTACGCATTTCCATCGACAAAAAAAGGCACAGGGAAAGTATAAATTTATTATGGGGGTGAAATTGTACAAAAATCATTATGGGTGTAAAATTCGGGAACCTGTTTCGGCAAATAAGCACGAGCCTGGCATAACAAAGACTTTTAACATCGAGCTCTATTATGGGTCGTACTACTTATATCACTGACAGGTTGATAGCTTCAGATATGGGTGATCAGCACACCGGCTGCAGCATATCATTCCTTGATTTTAAAAGAAAAAAAGAAGACTGACCATCTGTTTCAGGTGTCCACACGGGAAAAGAAAAGGTTTCCGTATTGGAAACGCTTCCATGTCAAAACACGTTAATCAATAATAGAAAGAAAATAAATAGGTAGCTTCCTAACCCAGAAACAGAGATGCCAGATAACAATGTACCCTTTGACTCTTTTGTGAACCATACTCAGCCGGGTTGAATGCGTCGTAATGAGAAACATATCTTTGTCCAATCTCATATCGCAGAATATTGAATGCCTGCAACATGGTGACATCCCGGCATTACTCAGACAATCTCAGAATTGACCTGTAACGAAAGATTAAGGCTGAGTTTGTACTAAATTATTTTTTGTTACAGAAAGTCAATATTATCGATATTTCGTGATTTTTGAATGATTTTTCGTCAATCTTTTTGCATCCTCATTCCGTCATTCGTCTTCGCGAGATGAATAAGAAAAGCATGAAAATGTGTACCGAAATTGAAAAGGTCTAGATAAGAAGGCACTAAAGACAAAAAAGACGGTGAAAAACTGTCATTTTTTAAACTTTTTTTTTCGTCTTTAGTGAATTTTTTGAGGCTTGTGACCATATTTTTTCACTTTTTAGATTACTTCCGTCAAGACGAATGATTAAGCCAAAAAATTAACGCGAACCCCTGCCATCACTACCATGTCATTTGTGTAAACTTGAACATCCATACAGACCCACAGTAAGCCGAGACTTCCATCTTTACCCAGTTTTCTAGGTCATTGTTTTTTTAAATTCCCCTTCTTACGATAAGGGATATAGTCAATAAAAGCCAACATCAGGTGATGGAGACAGAGTCAAGTCATTATCAAAAATTATAGAAGTTTGTAGTAATTTTAGTACTATACCTCCCCGTGGCTCCTTGGGAGCATTGTAGCCCTTGCAATTTTTCGCTCAACTTCTTCCAAAATTCCAGTATCATCCTCTGATGCACCAATAAATGTGCCTGAACTGTTGTGAAAGGAAAGCGTAAGCCAAGAGAAAGTAATGCACCAGCAACCAACGAGTCATATCTTAAAAGTAATCATACATAAATTACACTCTGCACTTAGCTTGACCATTTTCATATACATATGCAGCAGGATGTAACATCTATTGTGTGTACTAAAGCACTGTATGGACTAGTACCAAAGGAGATGATAACACCTGATAGGTTTTAAACCCGAGACCTTAAGAGATATCAAACACCTGAGTCTCAGTCCTTGAACACTAGGCCAACCCCTTAGGGTTCCTCACAACTCAAAAATGAGAACCATGGTTAGATCACCAACTTTTATCTAATATTTGAAGTTAACCAGGATGAAATGGGTGTTTGATCTTATTTGTACACCACAAGATTGTTGTCAACACTAAGACTTCTGACCCGGACAACTGAGCGTACAAACTATAAAAGCAAGAGTAGTTTGATAAAGTGAATAACAAGATGCAGATATGATACCATTTGCTGCTGCCTCTTCATCAACTTAAAGATCATTATAAAGAATTTGAAGCACAATCCCACCCAAAATTAATGCAAGGAACTATATTGTGCATCAATATTGGGAGAAATATAGCCGACCTCATATAGACGTGGGAGACATTTTCACAAACCTCCTTAAAAGTCTATGACTTGCAGATCATTACCTTATAAAAGGCTGCAAGACATGTCTGTGCAATCTAACATAGGTAGGGAGGAAGATATCAGTGACTGGGAGACTTAAGACAGGTGGATAACATGGTGACTATCATTGCAAATGAAGCTAATAGACAATACTTCAGACATATTTTAAAATGAAGACTATAATTGGAAAATACTTCTTTTCCCAGATTGATCACTAAGAATACAGCTGATTTATCTCCTAGTGCATAGCAGTGAATTGCTGAACCAACCTCCGACCCAATACTTGAGCACAATTCCAGATAAAAATAGCTAAAAGAAGGTTAATAGAGTGTGGATCTTAAAGTACAAAGAAAGGGTACCTTGTTCTTATTCCTTTGGTGCTCTCAGCAGTTTCTCCCTTCCGCAAAGCTAGGGTTGATGGTTTAAGCTTTGACCTAGCCATTTGGATTATGCTTTCGCATTGTTCTAATGTCGCAAAATTGCGGAAATGAAGTGCCCGTGGCTTCCAGCTCAACACCTGCAGCAAAAAGTGCGAAGGAAAATAGGATCTTATCCAAGCCCAGCATGGAAAATCATCCTTCCCAATACCACAACATTGTGGTGGCAAACATATCAGATAAGTAGTCAATACTACTTCACTATACAATCGGAGGGGTTGAACCGGATTTCATTTTGGTGAGGTGCCAATCAAGGTCCCTGCACCCCATCGTAACGATGACCAAATTGATTTTACCGATTGTGTTGCACAATCAACTAATACATTGTTACTTTACCAACGTCATTTGGTGCATTGCATTAAAATTCAAGTAGTACAAAATCCCACCAAAGTAATGTACGCAATTAAATAAGACAGAGCCTATTGATTTACTAATTGTTTACAATTCCACCACTCTAATTATTACCTGCAAAAACAAAAATAAGCTGGGTATGGAAAATGAATATAATACGTAGAAAAAATGAGGGTTTCCATTCCAAAGAAAAAGGGGGAAATGATGGGGGTTTTATAATTGATTTGATTTGAAATTAGAGTCTTGCGAATAGAATGCGTACGATTTTGTAGCGTGGATATAGAAAAAAGGTAACTAGAGAACTAGAGAACATTGAAGGTGCCATAGAAAGTCATTCTCACTCTAATCATAACCTAACATTCTACAGTAAAATCGAATACAATTAAGTCCGTATAAACGGCCGTAATCCAAGTAATATGACAAAATGACGAAGATCAGTAAACCTGAAAGGGAATCGAAGTAATCCCAGGCTCCCCAGTTTCTCCATGCGTCATCGAGTTATCCTCTTCCTCAACCGATTCAAGCAATCTAGGGCCCGATTGATCAGTATGCTCATCCTGAAAACTCGATTTAACATACATTCAATATATACGTATATCATACACATGTACATATCCATAATTCTATCACTTTCTTCTATAAAATCGTATAAGTTACCTGAGAGAGGAAAGTTGATCCGAAGAGGCCGGCGAGGAAGAAGATAAGGCATAGGAAGAAGATGGCCGGCAACCCTAACTTGGACTTTAGGCCCCCAATTCTTTTTCCTTTGGATTTCATTTACGTGGATCTTTAGCAGTTCGTCCTAGCTCTCTGTCTCTGTCTCTGTCTCTGTCTCTATCTCTCTCTCTTCTATCTGTAATTTGTACCCTGTGATTTGCCGGTATAAAGAGTCGACAGACCGCGGCAATGGCGGGAGTTTTCTTGTGCGTGACTTGGACCGCGACTTGGAAATATGTTCGGTGGTTTAAATATTATAAACAAAAATAATGAGTAAATTACGCTGACCTCCTTTAGATGTTTAAAAACTACATTAACCTTCTTATAGTTTGAGAAACTACTCTAATCTCTCTTGCTTTTGAAACTTCTTCTATGGTTAAATCAGTCAAACGATGCTAGTCAAGTTATTAAAATTTCAAGTTTAGATTTTTTTAAGCAGAATAAACTACAACATAATTTATATCACATCAAATTTTGCTCGTATTGATTTTGTTAGATTTTTTTAAAATCAAAACTCTCACGGAGTTTTTTAATTTGTTTGAGTTTCAATTGTAAAAAAATCTTAAATGTTCAACATAGGCATTTCAAACGTAATAGAAAAATATGTTGTAATACGTTTTGTTAAAAATATTCTGAACTTAAAATTTTAATAGCTTAACTAGTGATGATTGACTGATTTTAAATAGTAAGGAATATAATTGCATAATAGTTTCAAAAGCAACCAAGGTAAGAATAATTTCTCAAACTCTAAGGGAGGTAAATGTATTTATTAAAACCTCAGGGAAAATCAGCATAATTTATATATCTGTCGATTTTTTGTATAATTTTTTATTTTCTATTATTTATTAAAACCTCAGGCTGAAAGAACCATTTTATCTAAAAACAGACATCAGTACGATACTCCAACACTCACAGTGAGGCGGTGAATCTATTTCAAAGGAACTGTGAATTTATATAACTCAGTTCGATTGTATTTTTTTTGTTTTCCGAATCTATATCGTAATTATGTTTTGTAATATTTAGTTGATAGATTAATGGAATTATTTTCTGAAATCCGATCAACTTTTCGCAAGATTTTTTCACAAATATGTTATTGTGTTTTGAAAGTGAGATTCTTCAAGAGACATGATTCAAGCTCGGTTAAAAAATATATATTTTAAAGAATCTACTCGTGAGCATAATGGTATAAGCTTATTTTAATATTGTTCTATAACAAAGTAACTCGGTGCTTTTAAATCACGCTATTTCGAATGTCGTTTTGATTCTTCCGATGATGCAAGAAGTCTCTAAAATTAAGGCAAAAAAAAAATCATGGCATGGGATTACGTGTTTATTTGAACTTTTGACTAATGCTACAAAAGGGTAAAAAAGTATATAGAAAGTAGGATTATATTCTTTGTCTGGCCTTTCCCTCTATCCAAGTCACTGCTTGCGTGACTGTAATTTATAGTTATTAGAATTTTTTTTTTGGTTACTTTTATTAAAAAATGTGATAAAATATTTGTGTTGTTCTAAGAAAATTATAGTTGGTTCGGTGCACAAGAAAGTGGGTTGGGGCACGCTTGTTTATTTATTTATTATGCAGAGAGGTCTTGGCATTTCATTATTTGTGGAGTCTCCATATATATATATATATATATATATATATATATATATATATATATATATATATATATATATATATATATATTTTCAAAGCATTCGGACTAGTTTACGCTTACTTTGACTCATTTTTAAATGATAAATCTAACTGTCCGGGTGACCCATTTTCACTTATCACGAATTTGATGCATGAAAGTTGTTCCCGATAAAATTTTGGTGAAGTAAAATAAAAAGTATTTTTTTCAATCAGTTCATGAGATACATAAATTTATAGAAAGTTGGAAAACAATAATTTGATTGTACAAGAAACTAATGTAAAAGTAGAATTCCTATAAAAACTTTTGTGTTATAGTTCTATTTTTTAATTATAGTTATGTTTTTATTATCTCATATATTTTTAGAAGTTATGTTTCAGTCTTCGTTTCTTTACAAGTCCAACACGCTAGTCAATTGACTAGGTAAATTATATTTAAATTTTGACTGGCTGCGTATAGTTTAATATCTTAAAAAGATCAGATAAGCTTGTAATGGGAAAATTGTACCATGCAATTTGATATTTTGAAGATTGTGGAGCCCTTTAATCTAGGTTGAGATTTCACGCACGATTATGGGATGAAATGGTGTGTTGAGTACCTAATTCTGTAGCCACAACTAAAGGTCAGTGCCTCGCTGGCCGGAGTTGGGTTAGGAAGTACTTTGATGCACGAGTTAGTACATAAAGAAGAAGAAGACGAAAAATACTGAGCTAAGGTTGCAAGATTAGGTGTACCTTTTTTTCTTCAAGTATTGTACCTTATATATTGCTCCTAGCTTGAGCACCAAGCCTAGACAGATATGTGCAAAGCACACTCTTGATGATAGTGATCAATAACTAAATTATGTTATGATCTCACGTCTCAAAATGATGATTGATAGCTCATACTTCACGTGCTAGTCTAACTAAATCCCAAATGGAGATTCCATCTTCGAAAATACTGAGCTCGGCTCGACAGAAAGGTTGTAGGAAAAAATTATGCAGACAGTTGATCGGATTTAATTCCATAAAATAATTTCATTAAATCAATAATCGAATTACTGAACGAAATTACAATACAGATTCGGAAAAAAGAATACAATACCGAACCAAGTCCTATGTATCACAATCCCCTTAAAACAGATTCATCGCCTCCCGTGGGTGTTGAATGATCGCTCCGCCGCCTGTCTCCCAGGGTAAAACGGCTCACTCGACCGATGGAACACCTCCCAATCGACCGCCTATCGAACTAACTGTGTTTGTCTCTCTCTCCGTAAAAAACATATGAAAATCATTTGATCTCTGGTGTGCCAAAACAAATAAAGGAATTCACTACTTATAGAAATCCTAAAACTTTGAAACCGTTAAAATCATAAATGGACGAATAAATGGATATCAATGGTGCAATTGATGGACATCAATGCAACCATGAATAGATTGTAACCGCTGAGACGTTCCGGTTGCCTCATCAGACCCTCCAGTGTCCCAAATTCATTCACAGCCCTACCAAATTTCTAACAAAGGTATCCTATCCGATCCGGTTCCATGAAATGTCTCCCGTACTGAGGGAACATTGTGTGTCACGAGGCCTAGTCTGGGCTCGATCAAGTATCGTGTCGAGATATGAGTCAGGTCAGAGCACGGTCCACGGTGAATCTGAATGGGCTCGTCATTTTTTGCTTAAGGATTTATTTAATGGACTTAGTCCCGCTGTGAAATATTTCAACTCGATCTAATTGGGTACCATACCAATACGGACCTCCACAAAGGCCATGAACCTACAGAGAGACCGCCTCTAATTTATTATAATTTTGTATATATGTATATATGATATCCGTGCACTTTATATTGTCACTTTATATCATTTACTTTATATTTGAATATTTTAACACTCCCTACCAACTTGCAATGCCCCCTCATACGAAGAAACTTGTTAAACAAGTTACCAATACTGATTATATGAACTGCATATATGTGACCTAATTAAAGATATACATATATGTCTTTATTTAATTATTGTTTATTCAAATTCACTTAATTATATTTTCTGTTAAAAAATTATCTTTATCTTACGTAATTCCTACTCTTCTCGCCTTCAATACTATATGAAAGCATTGACCCGAATCCAGATCCATGACCATGATGGGGGAACCGATGATAGTGCTTGGCTGTGGTGGATTCCAGTGGCGGTTTGTGAATACTGAATAGTGTGATTCACAGTAGAGGCGAAAAGAGAAAATAATATAATATATTAGTTTTGGTGACAGCTGTCAAGGGTGATTCATAATAAAACAAAAATGCTAAAGACACACCACTTTTGCACATCGCTTTCACACATCACTCAAAACTATGTAGTTTTATGTTGAAAAAAAACCATATTTGTTTTTGACCCATATCGCTGAAAACAAATTTGGATCTTTCTTAACATAAAACGACGTAGTTTTAAGTGATGTGTAAAAATGATGTGTTAAAATGATGTGTATGTAGCACTCTTGATAATAAAAGGGATTTGAAGAGTTGTAGTGTATTTTCCTGTAAAACGGACAAAAACAAAATAACATAATTTTGTCCGCTTTCTCTTCAAAATTATATCATTTTAATCCCCATGTATAAGATAAAACGATGTAGTTTTGAAGAAAAAATGAATAAAATTATGTTGTTTTACTACACTATACACGCATTACAAAAAAATATACTACAGCTTCTCTTAATACTAATCAAAGTGGAGATAAGAAGAAAAGGGTGGGATTTAAAATTGGGTAAAGTGCATGGACCTCCTCTGAGGTGTTTGACAATTACAGAGACTTTCCTTCAAGTTTTAGAAAATGCACTCACCTCTTCTATTTTTTAAGCTATTACATTATTTTTTTTCTGTCGTTAATTTTCTACAAACACCGTTAATTTTGATTAATAAAAGACCAAAATTCCCTCATTAGTCTCTTTATATCTCTTTTTTGTATATACTTAGTCTATTTATGTGTGTGTATAGTATATTGTATAACAATATTTAAATATTATATATGTGTGTGTTATATGACTATATTTATTATATTTGACTTTATCTTTTTTATCAAATTTGTGCAAATAATATATATCTTATATTTTGACAACTATTGTTTTTACAAAAATTATATTACCACTTAATGTATCTAGTTATATTTGTATTTTCTATGTATATTTTACATAATAAAAGCACACATATATATTTTAGCATGTCTCATAAAAAAAATTATTATGATTTTTAATTTAATTTATTATTTTTCATTAATGTTTCAATTCATTTATCTTATCCGAGCCTTATGCATCTTAAATTTTAGTAACCATTATTTAATTTTATAAAAAATAATATATGTATTTGTTTGATAGAAAGTACATATATATTTTAACCTATTATATTAAAAAATAATTCTCACGAGTTTGTTGAAAAAATTTAATAATGTAACTTAATTGTAACACAATATTTATTTGTTTATTAGAATCTTAAACGTAACTTTGGTTATTTTATATAATTTTATTCATATATTACATGTATTTTATCTACAGAAAGTACATATACATTATTAATCCATGATACTTGATTTTTTTTACATTATGAATGTTGACCAAAAAAGCTTTTTACATGTATTTTGAAAGATAATTTTTCATTGTCTTAAGTGTATTTAGCATCATCTTATCAGAATTTTTTCAATTTCGGTCCATATTTTTATGATTTTCGATCCTCTTGTTGCAGCGATTAAAATAACACAAAAAAAAAATTAACAAAAAATTATGAAACAAAATATAATATCTACACTGACACATTTTATTCTTAAACCTAAGGGTGTTTCCTGTATTAGAAGATGACATGACCATAAATAAATAAAAATAATTTACATCAATAAATAAAATAATGACATTTGTCCTACAATGACACATTTTTTTTAACCTTTAATTAGGACGCTTCCGTACTAGATGACATATTCATAATTAGGAAGAAAATAAATTATATTGATAAATAAAAAATTAAATAACTAATGCATTTGAAGCAAAAATTAACTTAAATGCCCGAGCGATATCCTCATTAAATACTCTTTCAAGTGAGAGTGAGCGACCAAATAACCCAATGTACCTTGCCTTAAAGACTTATATGATAGACTCGAAGCAAATATTTAAATCCCAAACCTCAACCAACCTCTTGGGGTTTAAATAGGATTTTATTTTGAAAAAACCTATTGAATGGGTTAGAGAAATGGTTAAACAAAAATATTAATAACCTTAGTTAAGTCAAATGCAAATTATTTTCCTTCGCTCGTGTAACAAATCAATTAACACATTAAACTTTACAAATTGACCTAAGTTTGGCGGCATAACATTTACTAATTCAATAAAAAATTTGAACTAATCCAATAAACGTCTTAAGAGTTCTGCGCTTTTTCTTTTTTGTTTCACATCAAAATTTTACGAATTAATATAAAATTATTCATTTGTTTTAAATTATTTTTGTACTTAGTGATTTTTTAAAAAATTTACTGTCAAGATAAATTAATAAGTTTTTAAAAAACTAACTTAAAAATAACCAAAAAAAATTGTTTAAAAAAATGATTTAATAAAAGTTTTGGCCAAACTGGAATGTAAGACCAGAAATATCAATGGATAATTATCGCGTGATTTTTATGTATTTTTTGTAGGGGAGTAACCGGTTCAGTTTGATGGAATTCATGGGACCGAACCAGTTGTTCGGTTTGAAAATTGTGTAAACTGAAACCAGCCGGATCGATTCCACTAGTCCGATTTCAATTGGTTTGAGCCAATTTTTGTCTGGTTTGGAATTTTTAATTTTTTAGACAATATTTCGGGCTAACCACAAAAAGAAATAAAAAATTAACAATTTGGAGTGAAATTTTTAACAATAGAAAATGTATTGAACATTACTCTGAAATATTAAACAGTTCGAAATTACTTTTATTTTTTATACTCGGATTGGTGGTTTTCTATTTTTATTAGTTCTCTGTAAATGGTGATTTTTCATTTGTAATACACGGTAATGGTTCTAAATCCTAATGGATTAAATGACCAATAGAATAATGAGTTATAAATTATAACACATATAACATATATTTATTTATACCCTTATTTGGTTCGGTTCGGTTCAGTTTAGATCAGTTTTACATTTTTCCAAATCAAAATTGGACCGAAAAATTGATTTATCCAAACTCCCAAACTAAAATCGGATCAGACCGAATTTTTCAATTTTCTAACTGTCAATTCGGCCTGATTTCTCAGTTTGTTTCCCAATTTTTTCACTCCTAATTTTTTGCCATGTTGTCAAACACGCTTCACCATTATATATTTTTACAAAACTCAAAATAGAGTATATTAACCTCGTATATTGCACGGTATGGTGGTATAAAAATATTATACAGTTATAAAATACTATAAAATTCAAATCCTTTGTTAATTGCGATTTAAAGCAATTTAACTATTACATCTATAAGTTTACCATCACAATTATAGAGAGCAGTGATTTTACCATCACACGAACAAACTAACTATCAGGTAAGTAAATTTATCATCACATGTAAAAAAAAAAAAAAAAAAATTTACCATCGATCTTAATAAACTAACTATCAACTAAACAAATTGATCATAGAAGATATATACAAATTTACCATTACAAATATAAAAGGAAACAAATTTATCATCAATATTAACAAACTAGGTAAGCAAATTGACCATTCATACGTAGAAAATATATGCAAATTTACCATTAAAATTATAGAGGACAACAAATTTACCATTGACCCTAATAAATTAATCATCAAGTAAACAATTGGCCATCACATGTAAAAAATATCTACAAATTTATTATAACCAGGTGCTAACAATTTTCAACAAAATTTACCACCTACAAAATATCATCAATTTTTGGGTTGTCGAACTGATATGGTAATACTGATTGTATTATCATCCCATTAGTGGTAATAGATTGTACAATTTTAAAAATTAAAGTAATTTGAATATTTTTTAAAAGATAAAACTAAAATATAATATTTAAAAATAGATGGGATAAAAAAATTATAAATAGGCCCCATACATTAATTTCGCTGCGCTCAGGATGATCTAAGGACAAAAAATTAATTCAAAAGATAAATAGGACGAACTGTGCAATCCGACCGCAGATAATTCTCCCCGAAAGATCAATCTCCTTTCTGTTTCACGCCTTAATATCATCCCCTTTTCGTTTCTCCTCCACTTTTCAACCTCTCCGAGTCCATTTCCTCCCTCTCTCACTCTCTCTCTCTCTCTCTCTCTTTGCGTTTCTTCGAAGTTTTCCGCTCACTTAGGTCTCGATATTCTCACAGGGACTCCTCTGGGGTTTCTCGGAAGGTACCACTCGATTGCGCTGCTTTTAGTAGTTTTGTCAATCGAATTCGACCTTATTTATAGCATTCTCACACAATCGATTTCGCAGGAAGGAAAGAAGAACCGTGTTGTGGCGTCGTTGCATGACGAGCGCTTCGGAGTTGTTCTACACCAGGCGGTCGCGTTCGAGCCGGAACAGTCTCGACCAGGCCCTCGGCTCCTCTCTCGATCGGACGTTCCACCACCACAGCCTCGGCAACGGCAGTCGTCGACACCACGCCCACTATCACTATATTAACAATAACAACAACGCTCGTCGCGATCATCGTCATGATGTAGACGGCTGTGATCCCCTCCGTCGATCCCCCCAATTCAGACATCAGCCTCATCGCGCTTCAGTTTCTGTATGCCAATTCTTCTGACTCTTCACTCTTCAGGCACACAATATTTACATTTTTTGTGTGTACTACGCACTTACGAGATTCATTGGAAACCGAATTAGTCTCTCATTTAGTAGCAGATGCCTATACAATTTTGTAGTTGTCTTCAATAATATTAGGTAATCGAAAATTTTCAGAAGTCGCAGTGTTGGTATTTTCTAAGTTAGGCGAGTCGGCGAGTGGATTTTCTAAGTCGGTTAATGCCCCTGAACTAACTTATGCCAGCTATATTGCTTATTTGATTTTATTTGCTAACAAGTGCCCGGAGGCATTTGTTTTGCTTCATAACTAATAACCACCAGATTTTTTGTGCAAAACCAAGCATGATGGAAGTTTTTTTAACTTTCCAGTGCTTCCCATCTTTTTATAATTTTGAAATAATATTCTGAGCTCTTCAAAAATATAGATAAAGAGTATCGATTGTTTATCTTTTTTCCCAAGTGACAAATCTCGTTCATTTGATAAGAAAAGAGCCAGTCTAAAATGAGCACACTGATTTAGGAACACAACATTTCAAATTATGTGTAGTCCAATGGCTATAGTTGGAACATCTCAGAGACATGAATGAATATGTAAAACAACAACGATGACGTGGATTTCAAGTTTTTCAGGGGCGTTTCTAATGGAAAATATATTTTGAGTGAATTAAATTTTTTGTATTTATCAAGGAAAAGAACACTTTGAGCAAGGGTAATGTTGATAATACTATTGTAATATTGCTACAACAAATATAAGTACTTAAGAAATACCACTCATTTATTAAGCATCAGAATTAACCTATTAACTTAATAGCTTTTGACAACAAAGAACACCATTTATTACCCTATAACATATGCCCCTAGGGGCTAGGGGCTAGGGCACCATTTAGCATTTGCCTTTATTATTTACTATTTCATGGAACACTATGTACAATAGGGTTATTATTACCGATAACATAAAATATTCCCTCTCAAAAACGACAAAGGAGCAAAAATCACAGAAACAAAATCCTATGAAGCATGGACCGGGCAGCAATGGATCAGAAAGTGATCTGATGTCTTGCTTAGGAATTGATTTCAATGGATTGTACACTGTCCAACCATTTAAAATTGAGAACTTTGATATATACTCACAGAATCAAAGCTAGCTTCTGCTAAGAATTGGACACATGCGCTTTGACCACCTTTTTTTTTCACTCTCTGCACTCTTGGCACAGGAAATTTAGAAGATGGGCTTAATCTGTTTTGCAATGACGTTTCACATAATGGAGTCACCTGACATCCCTTACATTCAACTACAAATGGGTGTGAAATGATTGGGTTAACAATTGACTGAAGTCTTTATGCAACATATAGAACCCTAGTAAATCTCACTGCCCTTTAACTACTTTTTTTTTTCCCCATTAGGATAGAGAAGCTTAGAATGGTGCATCTCCTTGCGTTTGGGGATTAGTGAACCTTCCACTCTGTATGTAAGCTTCTCAATGAGAAAGCTTTTTACTTCGCTTCATCCATCTCTGCAAGTGGCTCCTTTCCTTTCCACGTTTCCAGATTATTCTGTAGCAAGATAGGTTTTACTGCATGTTATGAATGTCTTTGAACGAGCACACATAAGTCCTTATGACACATTTTGGCACGCTCAGGAACGTGATACAGATCGACTCGATGAACTTAGCAGCCAATCATCCTCAGGAAGCATCATCAATTTGGACAATTTGGGTGGCGTACAAAACAACCACAGATTCAGCGGGAATGACAGGCTTCCTGGAGCTGTACTACTTGCTAGGGAAAGGCTTCTTGAGAGATTGGGAGGTGTATCTCTATCAAGAAACAGGTTTGTATCAAGTATTGAATCTTGTTTCTCCATGTCATATTTGAGTTAATCTGGCATAACCATTCCTAGTTATATGCCTAATAAAAAATTGCTTATCCACATTATTATGATTATAGATGGTACTCTAAGAAATTGGAGGTTTTAGGGAGTTCGTTTCTGCAATGTGGCAATGCATGTTTCTTGAATTTTGACAATGCATATTTCTTGAATTTTGAAGTGTGAGTATTTGTGTTGAGGGGATCCTTATCTTGGATTTCTTTCTCTCATCAGACAAGAGCCTCAATCCTTTAGATTCCTCACTGGGGAAATACATCAAAGGCCCTCTACTGTAATTGTAGTTGTTCAGTTGTGACCTGTGCTTGCATTTCTTTGACTGACCATTTGCACTGGCTGTTTGGTTCTCCTTTAAGGAGGTTGTGTCACCTAGATACTGCTACTTTTCCTTGCCTACTGTTGGGAGAACGGGCATTCTGTGGATACGGTCCATTGCACTTTCACCATGGTTGTTTCTTTGGGCGACATTCATGTGACCTGATTGAATGTTACTGTTCTACTTCTTTGAGCGGGCCATTCTTCTGCATAAACCTAATACACATACTCCAGCTGTATGCAAGTTTAAAGTGCTACTAGTTACTTCAAAGCAAGTGCTTTTTTACCAAACCGCCTCATAATATGTGAATCACAAGCCTTGCTTGTCACCAAAAACAAAAAGACACGTGAATCATAAAATGCATCCTTGGATTGAATGCTGTTTAATTATTAGTTGTTCATTCTGTTTTCTTACTATAGGCGAAACAGGGATTTGGTAGATGTCAATCGCAGCGATCTCATAGTAGGAGACGACTTTAGGTTCGTTGATGCAGGGGTTTCGGAGACTGACCTTTTGAGTGAGTGGTTAGATGGAGGCCCCGTCACTGATTCGACACCTCAAACAGAGCAGCTGTTA
The DNA here is from genome assembly GCA_019985065.2 of Arctostaphylos glauca. Taxonomy (NCBI): domain Eukaryota; kingdom Viridiplantae; phylum Streptophyta; class Magnoliopsida; order Ericales; family Ericaceae; genus Arctostaphylos; species Arctostaphylos glauca. The sequence continues at coordinate 4,238,660 of JAHSPW020000006.1, read as the reverse complement.
GTGCCGCCACAAGGAACAACCAAGAGGCCTCCTGGGCTCATTCAAGAGGAGATCAACTGTTTACAGTTGGAGGTTTTCAGCGAATCCAAATGCAGTTTTAAAGGGGAAATGTTGCGGGCATCACAGGAATGCAGTATCTGTCTGGAGAGTTTTGTGGAAGGAGATGAGCTGATGTGTTTGCCGTGTGCTCATAGGTTCCACTCTAGTTGCTTGATTCCTTGGGTCCGGATTTGTGGAGATTGCCCGTACTGTCGAAGAGGTGTAGTTTGGAACTGATCATATATGGAGCAGTGAACAAACTTATCCACCTTAGTGAGATGTTTCTGTATCTGGTTCTTAAGTTTTGCGACTTGACCAGCTGAGACTGCATTTGATTACTATTGTAAACTTCAAACGCTCTGTTAATTGTGGCAACTGAAATCCTCAGTTTTGTCTTTTAAGTTTTGGTACTTGACCAGATGAGGGAGTGCAGGATGAAGCCAAATGTAGCTGAAATCCTCAACTTTGCCATTTGTTGAATTGGAATTCTTTTGCTGAAAATTCTAAATAAGTTACAAGATCGTTCAACATGATCTTTGAATTCAGGCTTCAGCATGATCTTCTAAGAAAAGAGCTTGACATGACCTTTCAAGATGAACAAGTCTCTACGCACGCACTTCTTATGCACATATTCAATTTCAAATAAAGATGAAGCTGACAATATTTTGGAAGAATTTACGTGCATCAAACAATTCCGAATACACGTGTCTAAATTTGTGCATGAAATTTTGTGAGTAGACTCTCTCTTTTAACATGAGAACTTCATATGGTAAGGAGGGTAATTATGGGTAATCATTCAATACTCCATAGCACTGCTGCGAAGCTACGTGGTGCTCTCGATAATTAGATAAATTATGCTACGACAAATTTTAAAGGTAGTCATAACGACACATTTCAATGTCTTATTTGTTGGGAGCTAGGTTTCGATGCTCTATTCAAGTGTTGAGCTTATAATGAAATTAAAATAATTTTTTCTTTAAAAAAATAACTTAGTTTCAATACTTCGTCATATACTAGTTAATCAATCTATCCCATAACTTATTAGCTAACATTTCTTTCATAACGAAGTACTTTCTATCCTTTGTTAAACAAAATCTACAGACTTCGCAATTGAGCCCCGTAAATCTCAGAACTTAGAAAAGCTCAGAATATCAAAAACACACAAAAATAGTCTTGAGTTCCGAATCAGTACCCAATAATTTTCCAATAGTCCAACCAATTGTTATACCAAGTATTTAAACGGCTCGTGATAATATGGACCAAGCTAGAAGGGAAAACAATGTGGGAAGAAGATGGCCGAAATGCTTGTTCATTGCACTCACTAAATGCAACATACTAGTTCATTACGCAACCATGCTCGAGTTTTAAAATAGACCAATTTCCTGAAAATGAAAATGAGCATGGGTAAACATATACACCAACTTTTCAAGCATAGAAGCAGATAAATATTTTGAATTCGACATATTCCTGACCAGAAAGGGGGCAGAACAACTACACTCCAGTTAGCATAACCTTAACCCCATGGAGTTGTCCAAATGTGGTTTAAATTGAAGTTGACGGATCTACACAAAACATTTGGTATCAAAACTAAAACCCTTAAGAGGATGAGGTCAATTTCGTGGGTGCAGTAACTAAAAAAGCACCATCAGCTTTCAACCATGGGTTCGGGACCAGATAATTCAGTACGAGGCCCGTTGCACTGATGAACTGAGTTGAAAAGTGTGTCCTTGATAACCTACGATGTGGAAGGAAAAGAAGTGTCAATGATAAACCAAAGTGGCAAAACAAAACCAAAATACTCTTGTAGGGCCACTCACGCCAGAAGGTAAGAATACTAAAAGCAAGAACAGGAAATCACCTGAGACATAAGACCATGAACCTGCTCGACCGTGATCTTTGCACTATCCCGAGTAATCTTTGCAATTTGAGATTCTTCCTGCAAATCAAAAAATGGCTATCTTAATGAGAATTGATAAAAAGGGGACACAAGAAGAAGATGGGTAATACTAAGCAGAACGAACATTTCAGGCTAATGAATTCAAGTTGTATTTGCAACAGTAATCGCATGATATTTGCCTTTTTTATGCATGTCTAACTTGAAGTCATTTTGCACTTGCTCATCACAATAAGAGGCAACCGAACTAACGTGCAGCAACTTGCAAATTCAAAGCAAGAATGGAATAGAAGATAGTTTAAGGGGCCAAAAGGAAATAATGTCCACTGACCTCTTTTTTTTTCTGAGGCGGTGCTATTAACGGCCCGAAGCGTGAGTGAGCTAATTGATTTTCAGCTTGTTCCAGCTTTTCAGCTGCGCAATGTAGAGAAAGTTATGAGATCTGAATCAACCCATAAAAGGAAGTGAAATCTCCCTCATCGGCAAGATCAGCAACTGTGTTATTTCAAACGATGTCTTAATATGTATAATAGTTCAAACCACTAAAGAAAAGCAAGAGAGATACTCAAATTCTGAATTCAAAGGGTAGGCAGATGTATACCTAGATCAGAAATTTGTCCCGCAACATAGTCTTTATTCCCTAGTAAAGGGGATGAGGAAAGAGTATTCACCCAATACTTATTCCATAGCAGATCCAAGAGGTGGCAGTCAAGTGATGACTTGAAATATGTGATGTCCAATGAGTAATACTGCAGAACACAGCCAGATTAAGTCATCCAGCTTTAATGTTGAATTCCAAAGAGGAGCAAATGGGAAAACAAATTAACCTGTTTGCAATGTACACCAAAGTCTTCAATCTTGTTTAAAGGGATGGTTTGATACTCAGAAACAGGCTCATCTGGAGGCTTGTATCCTTCTGGGTATGTTCTGAATGCTCCAATCTCAACTTTTCCAGCCGAAACAGTCCTTGTTGGATCAATAACTACTGCCAAAAATGGCTCTTGAAATTGCTGGTTGAGCATTTGCGTTGACACATCAATACCAGAAAGCCAGCATCCATAACCAGGGTGAGAATGGTACCATCCAACCACATTCTCCAACCGCCCAACCTGCATCAAAGCATTTCATATAAAGATAACTAACTAATAACAACTCACAAACCAATCATATGACTACAAAAATAGGTCACCTTCAGCTACGAGTCTACGACACACCGACCAATGTAAGAGGAATGATTCAAGAGAACAGATCTATCAAAAGATAAAAGATACAAAGAAAGATTGAGAAGTAGCTGCAGATTGTGATTTCGGGAGTAAATGCTATTGTTATAATGAGCAACAAAGAAATTGTACTAGAGAACCTGCCGAGGGGGCACTTGCATATAGTAACTTATGTGAAAAACACTCAAACTGGAGAAAGCACTATACGATTAGGTTCTGATATGATAGAAGTTATGCAGAGGAAGTGTAAGTCTCACGGTAGGCACTTTTGGATGGAGAGAGAGGGAGATAATGACAACTCTTGATAAATGAGGAAACAGGAAAGAGACACAAACAAAAGGTAAACAAATTTAGGGTTATCAACAATGCAAAATTCTTCGTTGGTGAACTCAAACTTGGTGCTAGTCTTTTTGATGCAATAGTCTCGTAAAGGTTTCCCTCATTTGGCGCCTTTTGAGTTATACAGAGTTACTTATGAAAAAATAAAAAGTTCATCTCACAAATTGCAGTTGATAACTTGATAATTGAAAAAGGTTTTCTAGTTTGTCCAGATACAAGTTTCAAACAGAACCGCCACTATGCAATAAAATGAAGACAACAATAAAATGAAGACAAAGTAATACGTGAAATTAAAACGGCACTCAATCACTCCTACACAAATAACAGAAGCTCGTCCTTTACAACACCTGTAACATTAGCTGCTAGCTTACCACCATACATTTGAATGATAGGTCTCAACTCAAGAGGAAGAACTGGAGATCTGATTATGGGTTATCCAATAGTAAACTGAATTAAATCTGACTTATATCATGGATACAAATAGGAACTGAACCATTGAATTTGAATCTCGCCAAGTACAAAAGCCACAAAAAAAGCAGATTTCAAAAATAACAATAAGATGTTAAGAACAGAGAGATGGCATTTCCATAGCACTAAACAGACCTAAAAAGAAAAAAACTGGCACGCGCATATGGAAACTTATAGCTACATAGAGACGCATTTTTCCATCAAATGCACACCTTTCAAAGAGAAATATCCTTCAGTTTTGACATGCTATCAATAACATGGGATTTATTTTGCACCAACTAAACATGAGACTTGAACTTCAAGTTACGTGTCCTTCTCATCACTAAGACTTCCAGACATACATCGCTTAAGAACCGAGTCACACACAGATACATAGATTTGAAAATTAAGAACAGAGTCATGCACAAAAATACATAGATTGAAAAATTAATGCAAGTTAAAACTCAAACTACTTGGACTTGACTTGGTAAAAATATTTATACATGTACGCTCGCAGCGCTCACAGTCACACACACACAGATAGAGAGAAAGAGAGATCAAAATCAATAAATGAATACAAATTTTTGTGGGCAGCATTTCTAATATCACGAAGAAAGAGGTGTTACTCCATAAGGAAAACTACGAATAAGACATCAGGTACTGTAATGCTGCCACTGGAAGCAGGGAATTGGTGTCTCGGATTGTTAATGAAGGCTTGGTAAAATTTCCGCACTAAAGTTATCATGTTCAGAATTAAATATCGAAGTGAAGCCATAACATCTAAATTAGGATATCGTATAGTTAATAACATATAGATTAGGGTTTCATGTGTACTCCAATGTCCTAAAAATCATACTAAATTATAAAGTTAGGGTTTCATCATACCTGCTTGTTAGTCTGGGAATAATCCACCATATACTCATAAGCATCGGCCTGAGCATTAACCCTGGTTTCCGTCCCCTCAACAGGCAAAGCAAAGGCGTCCATGACGATGATGGCGTCACCGTCCGTCTTTCCCTGCATGAGTCCCATAACCTCGATGGTGCCGCCGGATCGGGCGTGGACGACCATCTTGAGGAGGGCAAGGGCGGAGACCTTAACGCGCTTAAAGTAGTGAGGGTCGTTGGTCCAAGGCTTCTCCTGCTGGAACTTGGTCTGCGCCGCTTCGTCGTAGTGGAAGATAGCGTCGGATTCAGACGAAGCCGGCGTCTCCATCGTCGCGATGTTGTTTTCTAGCTCCCACGTCTTCTGCGCCATCGCCGCCGATGATGAGAAGGAGTAGGGCTCCATAGCTTGAGCGAGAGAGTGAGAGACCCGAAAGCAGCAGCTGCTGTATTGATCAGTCTCTGGGTCGAGGGTTTAATGGTTCAATTTGGGGGAGAAAAAACTTCAACCATTGTAGTAGTTCATATTTTCTCATGAAATTGGCCTTATTGATTAATTTTTTAAAACTAATTAATAATGTGTTATCTCCTTCTATTAGGGACTCGTTTGGTCATAACAAGCAAATAAAAAAATTACTTTGTATATTTTATAACAAATCAATTTTATTTTTTAATTTATCTATTGAAATTACCAAATTACAAAAGAATTTTTTCTCATACATGTCACAATAGATAAACCAAAGTTGTTTAATACCGTACCGTATCGGCCGGTACTGGCCGGTACGTACCGTTTTGACATAAAAACGGTACCAAGTACTCCTAGTACCGTACCGCCTTCAATACCGGTCGTACCGGCTAATACCGGCCATATCGGCCTGTACCGGATTTTTTTTTTTTTTTTTTTAAGAATTACGAAAAAAATTAATTTTTTTGGACTTTCTCTCTATAATTTATATATATATTGATAGTTGCGATAAATCCGATACGGTATCCGGTACATGACCGGTACCGGTACGTACCGTACCAGTAGGAAAATCGGTACCCAAACCGATCCGGTATTCAGAACATTGAGATAAACTATCTAGTACATCAGTTAAATCCACCAAAACTGATAAGTTTAACTTTTGAGATCGAATTTCATTTTGGTCTTTTTTATTTTAATTTGAATACTAAGTTCTCCAAACTTTAACATTTGATTCAATGTGGCTCAATCATTTACTGTTGTTCAAATTAGCTAACGAATAGTAACCATGTGTGTATCGCGTGTGCATTTCTGAGGGGTATTTATGGTATTCTGGCTTGAGCGTGAGTGTGCTCCATACAAATCCGCCAAAAATGTAATAAAAATACAGAAATTAGGATGTACCCTTTTAGACTCCTAGTTTTTCTTACCCAATATAAACATCAAATGGTGTTGAATACCACTAGACTTCTTTCCTTTTTTTCCATTTTTTAATTCAAGTTTTATTTTGATGAGAAAATAGTATTTATTGTTGAGGGGAAATAAAGAAAAACAAAGGATTGTTGGATACATACACATAGAATGTGGAACATATTTTAATCCTTCTTATCTTTGTTGTTTTTCTGGCTTTTTTCAACAAACTCTCTATTTTTTTAAATTTATCTTGACAGGAGAATTCGACGTGTGATATCGAAAAGCCGAAAAAGGGTTTACTAAAACGGAAAGATTCCACCAAAAAAGGATAAAATTAAACTAACATTCCACCAAAAAAAAATTTCAAGAATTCATCATAACATTCTTCAGACATAATATGAGTTATGTTGCAATTAATTTTGTTGAAAAAATCTCAAATTTAAAGTTTAAATAGCTTGACTAATTACGTTTTTAACGGTAGGACTAGAGATAACTGCATAACAATTTCAGAAGTAAGAGAAGTCACAGTAATTTTTAAACTATAAGAGAGGCCAGTGCATTTTTAAAAAAGCTTAGGGAAAATCTATGTAATTTATAAAAAACAAAGACATATTAAGCATCTCAAATATAATAGGAGGCTTGGTTGATACGTGTTATAAGTTTAAAAAGACCGATAGTGAAAAAAAAATCGAGGTTGAGTCGGGTTTGATGAAGAATTGATAGTAAATTTGATTGTCTAGTTGTGGGTAAGAATTACTATTATCATGCTTGTTTTGGCTGAGAAATGTAAAGAGATGAATACGATAATATATGGATTCTATTGTCTTTTGAAGTTAATTATCATTTTGAAGAATTAAGAGTTAGACAAACTAATAGCCCTTCTTAAAAATACAACCAAACATCGGAATAATAAACTCACTTAATTCATAGTCGAAACGTTCTCTTTTATACCGGCAACTCGAACTCAGAGCATCACAAATCTTTAGTCTAGAACAAACTTTTTGTGTACAGATTCAGACACAGATGTGTACGGAACCGTTAAATGCAAGTGAATCCTTTCAAAATAATACAGAGTCCAAATGTATTAAATGATTTCGAAAACATATATAATGCGTTCGAATCTATTTACGAAAGATGTGTTCCTAGACTTACTCACCCTAAATTCGACGTCGCTTTCGCAATTTGGTCTTGGTCTGGCTTCAACTCCCCTTTTTCAAAGCAATTAAAATCTGTGAGCCAAATTGGGTGCGGGCCGATCGAACAAGTTGGAAAAGCTATTTTTTTACTACCCTTTTCAAATTCCAGTGTGCAAGCAAAGTGGTTTTCACATTGTGAATGATTATTTGACCACCCAAATTCCACACTGATGTTAACTTATGAGTTGGTACAGTGATTATCAGATCTGCAAATGAATCGAATTATTCGCGAGTAGTTTAAACGTTAAAGTTTTGGCTCGTTTTAGTTAGTCTAATAAACGACCCGAGCTCTAACAAAATTTATGGGTTGCTTAGTATATGAGTCAATCTTGAATTAGCTGTTGCTCGATTTATATTGATTGGTTTGGCTCGTGTGTATGCTCGCTTCGTTTGATATTCAAACCGCGTTTGAGTTCTTCAATTTTAGGCGAGCTCAAATTCAAATATTTAGGCTCGATTCCAATACCCTAAGATTTATCTCGTTAACTTTTAAAAATTTAAAATTAATCGAGGTGCACGTAAAATAATACAAATTATGAGAAAATAATCCTCTTTAATTTTCTACTTTCCAATTGGTGTTATTAAAAGTAGGCTGATGGACGAACCGAACAATCAATTATAAAAGCTTATTTTACAATTTTAACGAGCTTTAAAAATATGTTTAAACTTAGCTTATTTATAAGAGGAGCATCAAGTAAATCTCGAATAGCTTGAAAATTTAACACATCATAAGTTAAACGAATCGAATAGTAAATTATTCGAGTTTGGTTGAAAAACGGTTTACAAAAAATGTTCAAATTTAACTTGCTTATGTATCATACTAATTTCAAAATATTTTTTTCTAACTAACAAACACGAATTCAAACATGAATAATAAAGAAAAGAAAGAATATATTGTTCGTTAAAATAATATAATTTTAGTATATAAAATATTGTCAGAGCCTCGTAAAAATATTAACTCACCAAATATCGTTTTGACGCACAGTAAACTCTCGTGTTTATCACGTTGAATTAGAGGAACCACTTTTGTCAATTTATCCCGGAAAAAAGGTTGGGTTTGAAAAAACTCCCTGATTAACGCGTAGTGAGATAGTGGTGTCTCGTCGTCTCTCAGTCATCTGACTCATCTTCCTCTTACGCGTATTCCGTGTAGATATTTCTTCTCCAGTTCTCCTCCAGTTTACGCATTCTGGACTCAGCACACGTTTCTCTCTCATCCATCCCCCCATCTCTCTCTATCTCTCTACATATATATTCAATCATCTCTCCTGTCCCTATACATTTGATAGATATCGAAGGAAGAATATGTTGCGATCGTGTTACCGGCCGCTGGAGAGATGTTTCGGGCTACGGAGCGGTGACGGACTGTTGTGGCACAAAGACCTGAAGCCTCACGCCTCCGGAGACTTCTCGATCGCCGTCGTTCAGGCTAATTCCACTCTGGAAGACCAAAGTCAAGTCTTTACGTCGCCGTCGACTACATACGTCGGGGTCTACGACGGTCATGGCGGGCCTGAAGCTTCTCGCTTCGTCAACAAACACCTCTTCCCCTACCTCGACAGTACTATCTCTCTCTCTCTATCTATCTATATCTGTATTTATGTGTGTGTGTGAAGACCTAAAAAGTGACTGTTTAATGGTAATTGTTTTCAATATTTCCTCGCTGTCATAAGATACGTATCCCGGTTTCCGATTGAATGATTTGTGTATGCTCTGTGCAGTATTATTGTAGCGATCTATTTAGTTTTGTGGCATATCCAATGGTTCGATGTAAATTGCTATGGTTATGTTGCCGCAATAATGTTTCAATGGTGCAAATATTATTTCTGCTATTTTTTCTGAACAAAATGGCTAATGGTTTTGCTGTATGTAGGGTTCATGATGACGAGGGAGTGTTAGTTCGCAATTTTTTTTGCAAATAGCTAAACCGGCACTAGGTATAGATACCGTATGCTTTTACCTCACCACTGGAGGATGGAATTTGGTGTTTCATGCTAAACTAAAGCAATAGCAACCCATATAGGATACGATTGGCGAAGCTCAGATATTCATTTCTATGTATAGCTATTGCAAATTTCAAGTTTCAATACAGTATTTCTGTTTCTGTTAATTATTCTCGTAAAGTACAAAACTTATGTTGGTTAGCGAATTTAGAGTTCCTGTTTGTCATTTGTTGTAGAATTTTCCATGGAACATGGGGGACTATCAACAGAGGTAATAAAGAAAGCATTTAGTGCCACTGAGGAGGATTTCGTGCATTTGGTGAAGCAGTCGTTGCCAGTTCAGCCAAAAATGGCTTCTGTTGGGTCATGTTGTATTGTTGGTGCGATTTCAGACGGTGTGCTATTCGTGGCAAATCTTGGAGACTCTAGGGCAGTTCTTGGAAGTAGAGCTTCTGAGGGGAAGAAGACTAAAATGGTGGCAGAACGTTTGACAACGGATCATAATGTCGCGTCTGAGGAGGTGAGGAAGGAGGTCAAGGCACTTCATCCTGATGATTTGTCTGTTGTGGTTCATTGCCGTGGAGTATGGAGAATTAAGGGCATAATTCAGGTACTTAGGCTTGCTTGGCTTGGCTTAATGTGTTCCATATTGGTGATTGATTATGATTAATGTGTTACAGCATTGTAGGTTTGATTACTTTTATTTCATACACAGTCATGCATTCATGTTTGATTTAGAATCAGATGCAACTTTAGTTTATGAGCTACTGGTTTTATAAAGCTTATATCAATATGACATGGTAGTTCATTTCATTGGAGTGTAAGTACAATTTGTATGTGTTTGCACATTACTTTTAAATCTTCGGATCTGGAGACAATAAATCTCAATGAGAGCATTTGTAGCAACCGGCTGGACATTCATTCTTGGATTTCCGCTGTGATACCAGGTGCCTTTTGCCTGTTTCATTTGACGAGCTTAATGACTATCAGTTGCCTTATCGAGTATAGTCTCTTATCTATATTGGGCATTCTTTTGCTTCATGTAAAGAAGTTTGTCCTTACATCTTACACCGCCCTATTTATCGCCATCTGGTTGTATCTCCAAATTGCTTTTATCTCTCTTTTTTTTTGCTTTACTACAAGGATTTGATCTGGTGTCAAATACTGGGTGTCAAATATATCTTAAACGGGGCTAAACTTCCCTAATCTTCCAGGAAGCACATGCTCGGTCTCATGGTCCACCGTCTCATGCTGCAGAGTCAAAAGTTTGGTCTTCCATGCATGAGACGTCTATGAAGATCTCATAAAGCTTAAACTGTAAGCGGCAATATTTTTCCTATTCTTGTCGCACTAGTCGTCCACAAGACATGATACCTATCAATTCTCATGAATCGGGTTTATGATTAACCTCTAAGATCAAGTTATGTTTCATTGTTTTTTGTGTCTAGGCAAATAGGTAATGTTTACTCTGAGCAATTGAACGTTAGTGGGTATATTCCTTTTACTAGGTGTCAGTTTTTGTGTTCTATCCGCTCTTTACATGACGAACATAATACATGTGGCAAAATGCTAATGTAAGCTCTTTGTCCTTCTCAGGTGTCGAGATCGATTGGAGATGTCTACTTGAAGAAACCCGAATTCAACAGAGCGCCAATTTTCCAGCAGTTTGGATACCCTATTCCGTTGAGACGACCTTTACTGACTGCCGAACCCTCTATCCTTAAGAGAAAGCTGAAGCCTGAAGACTTGTTCTTGATATTTGCTTCAGATGGTCTCTGGGAACATTTGAGCGATGAAGCAGCAATTGAGATTGTTTTCAAGAATCCAAGATCCGTGAGTACCAACTTCTACTTTTAATCATTGTAGTAATCTTTGGATGAATTCACAAGTTTTTTTATTACTTTGTTTCCAACTCAATGGATCTAGTTAATCATGCTAGTGGTGCCTTTTAGTTAAGCTGCTAGCTTGGTTAATTCAATGATGTTGCATTCAACTCACATTCTGGACCCATGTGTTTAGTTTCCATGGGAATGATTTTTCACACTTTTCGGCAGTCATTCTTTGGTACACATAAATGCCAACGTCATTTTCTCTTATAATGCTCATTCCGAGTTATGAAGCGGGAAAAAACATCAAAGAATGCACACTACAAATGGAATCATCATTCACCAATTTAGGTGAATGGCCATGCCATAGCATGTCCAAAGGAATGGTCATTCCATTCATTCCCATAATTATTCCAGCAAATCTCACATTACTTGATCAGTGATTTCATCTCAATTTACCTGTCTTATCTTTTATGACTTTAAAATATTTTTTACGTGCTATGACTTGATTGTTTTCTAAGAAGGTTTCACAAATGATATATATGTCAATTGATGGTCGTAAAATGTTCACAGGGAATTGCCAAGAGGTTGGTGGGAGCTGCCCTTCATGAGGCTGCAAAAAAGAGGGAGATGAGCTACAAGGACATCAAGAAAATCGAAAGGGGGGTAAGGCGGCATTTCCATGACGATATCACTGTGATTGTGATATATCTTGATCAACAAAAGAACTTGGGAGGTGGTAGATTTAAACACGGTACCATTGGTTGCACCACTGCCCCTGTTGACATCTTCTCTAAATCAGATGAAGCCATTGACGAAATGCACATCTCACAGTTCCATCAACAAAGAAGACTGTAGCTAGGGCTGGAATGACACAACCATATGCTATAGCACTACAGCTATACGAAAATAGAGATATACAAAGAGGTTTTTGTTTGGTTGGAAGGAGTGAGTGCTTTGGGAAAGAATACAGAAATTATCTAGATAATATATGTATATAGATGTTAGGTTTTATATGACTTAACTCACAAAGATCTAACCACACATTTTTTTGGTTATTTGGAATTGCCTTGATATGATTGTTGCTATTTGTTTCTTTAGAGCATACGAATCAGACGAAATATCCTTCTTATTGGTTTCAAGTTACTTCCCAGCAATTGTTTCTTTGATAAACTCTAAGGTGGGGATCCTGGGAGGTTATAGTGTATTTTTTTATGGTGTGCGTGTAGTGCAGACAAACGACATAATGATAACAAAATAAATAAAAATTATAACTTTTAATTCGCAATAAATGTGTACTATAAAAAAGTGCAATATAACTTTTTCGTAAAATGTGATTTGCTTTTTTCAAGAACATCATCATAACAGAAGATTTGAGAAAATTGGTGGATTAAATTTCAACCTTTAAAAGACTCTTGCTTGGCGCTATATCCAAGAATAACGCCTCAACCACACCTAAATTCATACACATCAATATCAATACAATAAGATAGCTCAATTTTTTAATCTCTCTTATAAATTTTTTTTTAATTTCTCTTATAAATTTAATCATTCATTCCATCAATTCCACGATCAGTATAGTGTGTAAAATCTCTACAAATGTAACGGTCTATTTTATTCAACTTTTAAAAATCCTAGGCCTATAAACCCTAAAATCTCTGCCTTTGCCTCTCTCATGCGTAACACGTTATAGCCAATGATGGTGTCTAAAATAAACACACTCAATCCCTACGTCTGCCTCTCTCTATACGTTATATACACGTTTTGGTTAAAAATAAGACCCTTTATCTTTAAGGGGCGATTGGACGAAAAATTATTTTTGGAGGATAAATTATTGAGGGAAGATACGATAAGAGGGGTATATTTTTTTGGAGGGTTAGCCAACATTGATATGATGCTTATAGAGGGGATTAAAAAATAAATAATTTAGATGAGGTATTAAAAAGAAATAAAATAATATTTGATTTGGATGGAAGATAAAATGGGGATATAGTTATTTTGTAGTTGAAATAAAGAAGAGGATGTATTATTTTTTGTTAATACCTGGGGATAACTTTTGAATAGGGTGGGATGCCCAAAAATAATATCCCTCTATCTCTCTACAGAGATTATTTTTGAAAGAGTGAAAAGTTATTTCTTATATTTTTGTTCTCACAAATCATTCTAAATGTGTCATATTAAGTCTTATAATTCCTCCAAAAGTTATTTCTTTTTCTTATCCATCATCCAAACGGGCTTCTTATCGAAGGCCACCATTATCGGTAATAATTTAACTTAATCTATATAATTTTTTTTCTATTCAAATTTCTAACACCTAGAATTCTCTCCCCTAGGCCAAACTTGTCTATACTTTGCAATTGCCCATGAAACTTCTGAATGTTCATATAAAACTTTTAACAAGTAATTATTCGTGCATATCCGAATACAAACGTATTTAGAATTGTTAAAGATAATCTATAATTATGTAAGTCTCATGTAAATCTGATGAGTCGGACACATGTGCATGAAGAATGTGTTCCCAAATTTTTTCTAAAACTTTTACGAACTGTGTACTTCAAATTTTCCATCACCCACAAAGTTTATAGAATTCTTTCCCTACAAAATATTTCTTTGCTATTTGATTTCCCACCAACCAAACAGCCTAGGGTTTTGAAACGAGAAACAAGCAGATCCAAGCGAGGGCCCTAAATGAGTATGAATCCTCGTAGTATTTTGGTTGCAGAAACAGTGTGGAGAGACATCGAATCGACTCGTTCAGGTCCGTCATTCCCCATCCCTATTTGTGTTCATTCATTTCAAATTCTCTCTCTCTCTCTTGTTCAGCTCTCTCTATCTATGTGTAATGATTAATACATTTACTTTTGTCATGTGTATCTGATTCGGGACGTCGACATTGGTTCTGAAACGTACAGTAACCGACGACCAGCTCTCAATGTTAGTGTAGACTGTAGATACCTCTACATTTACAGCTATATATATACGCACGCATACGTAGGCGTAATTGATTTGTTATTATGCATACAGCTTGCATTTTTTGTTCGGTAAGAACTTTGAGCGGGCGACTAGGATAGTGGATCAACGAGGTGTGAAGAGGATTTCAGGCGAACCCAGTGGGCGTTCCATATTTCAGGTTAATTCTTCATCTCCCCCTCATTTTATCATTATCTTCCACCAGGTTTCAGCCACTTAATAACGAATTTCTGGGGATTTCTACCTGATGGATGCCCTAAATTCTGAGCTATTGCCTGTGTAGAAAATGAAATTTCTGAGCATTTTTGGTGTTTTAAACGTATATGAAATCTCCAAAATGGTGGTCACACGATTGAGAAAGGCGGGAATAAAAACGGGATAAGGATTTTTTACAGTTACAGATTTAGCCTAACACAAAGGGTTGGCGTGGTGGTTAAGATGTGTGACTTAGGGGTTCGCTCCTCTTAAGTTCTCATGTTCAAAACCTCGCGTGCTGCTAACTCTTACGGGTCAGTGCATATTTTAATTGGAGCCTCCGCTAGTGAACGGTGGAATTGGTCTGGGAATTGGTCTCTCAAGATTAGTCGAGGTGCACGCAAGCTGTCTCAGACACACTGAGTTATCAAAAACACAATGAATTTAGCACCACACACTCTGAGTCGAGGTGAAATTGGTTCCTATTATTTGCCTTGTTTAGGTTATGGGTGAATCTCGGAGGAAGGAGGAATATTTCTGTTTCGCGGAACACTATTGTGCTTGTTATTCCTTTTTCTACGACATTGTGAACAGAGGAGAACAACTTTGTGTAAGTTCACCACACTTGCTTGCTTGTTCACTACATCTGTTGAAATGGGAAAAACCCTCACTGGTTTCTTTGATTTCATGACACTTCTACCAAATGACCGCACTCACGTCTGTTTCTTTTATCTGCTTTTCTCTACCAGTGTAAGCATCAATTAGCTGCAAGACTTGCAGCATCACTAGGAGCCTGCGTGGATGTTACCATGTCGGACAAGCAACTAGCTCTGCTGCTTTCCAGATTATGACTGTTTTAGAGAAGTTAAACATGCATTTCAAATCAAGAGGTAAACAGTAAGAAAAAGTTGCGTCTGAACAAATATATTGGTTCTTTCTTTGAAACTCATTTATTGGTTCTTGATCACATCTCATGGCTTTTGACTTTGTAAAGAAGTAATAACTTGGGGATTTGTATATAATCGTACGTGATGTGCTAGAAATGTATGTATAACCACCATTCCTGTGAGAGAAT
Source organism: Arctostaphylos glauca (assembly GCA_019985065.2). Classification (NCBI taxonomy): domain Eukaryota; kingdom Viridiplantae; phylum Streptophyta; class Magnoliopsida; order Ericales; family Ericaceae; genus Arctostaphylos; species Arctostaphylos glauca. The sequence continues at coordinate 4,223,257 of JAHSPW020000006.1, read as the reverse complement.
GGTAGCTACCCATAAGCTTATTATGGTAGTTACCTGTTGATAGAATGGTAGTTACATCAGATACATTATGCAGGAAAGCAAGAGGAACAGTAGAAAATGTGTGGTGATACTTTCATAGGCTGTTTTGAAGTTCCTCGTAGAATAAGGTCTTCAAGTTTTGAGTCCAGCTTCATAGTAGGCTTCTTAATAATTGATGAATGGGAGATCTCTGCAGCATTTTATGCAAATGTATTGGACTTCTTCTGTTCATATTGTGAAACTGTGTTGATGCTTCATATGTTTGTGCAATTGTTTTCTCCTTTGGTTTATTTCGATTTTTCAACCCCAATATCGTTGGTGCTTTTATGTAAACCGTAATCAGCTCCCATCTTGGCCTCTGGAAAGATGCATACAAAATGGTAGTCGTAGATGTGCGACCATCTTGATTTTGCTAATATGGGTTGAAGGAAAGCTGAAGCATTGGTGTAAGTGTTCTGGTAGGAATTTCAGCCCTGTTAACTTGTAAGCCGTGTGCTTGTACAATAAGGTTAAGCCCATCGCATCATAGCCGAAAGCTCAACTGGAACTGATCAGTTATTCCAGCCAAAATATCACTTGCTATCATATAGAATTCAGGAAGTTCAAATCTGCTGGTATATGTCCAACCGTTAGATCACGTGAAAAATTTAATCGATTATAATCCATTATAACTACATCTGATGTAATCCATTTGATGTTTTCTGAAGATTTCGGGAATCTCCTAATCTCCTTCGTGTGCATACTAGGTGGGAGTGGTTTAGGGAAGAATTGATTCCTATGCTCATAAATCAGATAATCAAATATTATGAAGTTAGGTGGTATATTTTAGGATCAGTGACCATCAACCCGTCTAAAATCTTCGACCCTATAAAAAGGGTTGCAAGGCTAAGAATAAAGTATTTACTCTTGCATACACCTCTCTGAATCAATTACTAATTTGATCGTGAGAGATTCTTTGGCCAGAAATCACTACATGAGAACGGACTACCATCTTGTCTTCATCATCATCACATACCAATCCAAGTGGAGGGGTTTCTTCACACAAAAAACAGTGGTCAATTCACCCTATGCTAACACCTGAAAAACATGCAAATGCCAGTCAGAATAAGAGTAGCTTTTCTTCTTTCTAGATCAATCAAACAGCTCACAGTTTTTCAGAAAAAAAGCACCAATTACATATCCAATGATATCTTACAGAAGAAGAAGCAGAAGAAAAGAAATAGAAGAACATCAACATGAAAGAAATAACCATTATTACAACTACAGTAACTAAGAATACATTGGTTGTCTACCAACAACATAGTAGCTACCATATCAACAATTACCAGGAAATACATAAATTGGAATCCGAATCCTAAGGAACAATTTTGTAAGCTTTTGCCTTATCAATCCAAGAAATTAACGACGATTTTGAGTTCCTAAATCCCAGGAATCCATGCTCTTTGCTCTTGTTCATGTTATCCAAAATATTCCCCCCCCTGAACATAAGATCAACAAACCACCACAACCCCACCTCCCCCAATTTAGTTTCCACCAATCCATTCTCCCTCACAATCTCCTCCCAAACAGTCTCCTTACCCTTCATCATCTCCTCCAACTTCAAACCCTCCTCAAACTCCCCACACTCAATCCCAAATTGCCCCGCCAGCACCTTCCAGAAATGCTTCCACTTGAACACATCCCCATTGCTGCAATTAAACGCCTCGTTCTTCGCGTATGGATCCACGGCGGCCCAAATCTGGTGTTCGGCGATCAAATCAGCGTCAGAGGCGAACGAATACCCCTCCCACGCCTCCTTGGACCCCGGAAACCTCAACGGAATCCCCTCGTGTTTACAAATTGCAGCGTATACACACAGAGTTCCGATCATATTCATCAAACTATAGGGTGAAAACCCGAAAATTACACCAGGTCTGTGTATGGAATACGTTAATCCCTTTTTCTTCTCCACCTCTTCGAATAAAACATCTTCGAGGGTGTAGTAGAAATTGGGAGCGTTTAGCCTCGGGAGATCCTCGTGAAACGGAGGATCGTGGGGACGGATTTGTCCGATGAGCTCGAACGGACCCTTGTAGTGTTTCCCGCCTGTTTGGAGACAGATGTGTTGGAGATTGGTGGCGTTTGGGATTAAAGCCCTAAGGACGTTTCGGAACATGGCGCCGTTGGCTTCACAGTTCTCGGCTTCGGTGGCTCTGCTTGTCCACGTGACGTAGAAGATGTGGGTGACGTCGGTGAGGGCGGAAAGTTTGGTTTGGGTATCGTCGGCGTCGGAGATGTCGCACTGGATGTAGTCGATGGGGTGGTCGGCATTCCACGACGGACGAGGGCGGCGTGCGACACCGTAAACCTTCCATGGACCGCCTGGGGTGTCGGAGAGAGGGAGGATCTCGGCTAGGCTGTTTCCGACGATTCCTGTCACGCCGATGATTAGGGCCACGCTCTGGTACTTTGGTGGTGCATCGTCTTCGTTGATTTTTTTCTGTATATTAACAATACACAGTGTACACTTGTTAGTAGCATTCTATCTCTACATGCATACACAAACACGTATCCATATATGGAGAGAGAGAGAGAGAGAGAGAGAGACTTTCCCTGGCAGCGCCGATCGCACCAGCCCACCACCAGCTCATTATTTGGTGTTTGGATTTGGGTTTGCTTGCGGGTATGTCAGACGAGGATTAGTGAGAAGAGGGATGGTCTTTGTATTGGTTTGTGGTTGCAGATGAAGCTTAAGTGAGAGAAAGGGAGAGGAGACAGAGGGAGAGGAGAGGGGATATGAACGCCAAGCAATTGGGTAGAAAAATGTCCCTTGATTACATTAAAACTGAAAAAAGCTGATCTGTCCCTTATAAATGATTAAAATTTGGGTGAATTACACTTATTTTTTTATTTTTAAATTATAATACAAATATTATTAAAATCAGTCAGTCAAATATTGTTTGTTAAATTTTTTAAACTTGAAGTTTGATTTTTTTTTTTTTTTGACAAAATGAACTAAAATTTAATTCCTATTATGTCCCAAATAGCTGACGTTTAATTTTTGAGATTTTTTTAAAGTTAAAATTCGGATGTAATCTATGAGATTTGTGTGAATTTTAATTTTAAAAATATTATAAAAATTTAATATAAATCATTTTGAACGTGATAATTTATTTTGTAAAAGAATTTCCAAACTTAATTTTTTTTGCTTAACTAAATTAATTTTAATAATATAAGTAGCAACTGCATGGTAATTCAAAACGTACAAGAGGTCAAGTAATTTTAAAAACCTTAACAGAGTTATAATTTTTTAAAAATCTCGGGGGAGATTAGTGTAATTCACCCTGAAAATTTTGGAGCAAGATCCACAAGTTATCTCAAAGCATCTCCAACACTACAAGTAATTAGTTAAAGGTACGAAAAAAAAGGTATGTTCTTTATTTTACCTTCTTAGTTTTTCACCTATGCATTTTAACAACACTCTCTATTTTGGCCATTGAATGAAACTAACTTAATCGATTAGCCAAAATAGGTGTTACACACGTGGCATATATATAATGCCATGGCAATGACGTGTCATTTTTTAAATGACTATACGTCAATGTTTTACATCTTTGAATAGTATCCACGGTAACGTGATAATATAAAGAGGAGAGATGACTAATTACAAAGAGCTAGCGATCTTCCTCGTAGACTATGGTCTTGAAGTTTTTAGTCCAGCTTATTGGCATGCTTCTTAATAATTGATAATATTGGACTTCAGTAAATATTGTCAAACAGTGTGGTGATACTTCATATTTTTCTGCAATTGTTCTTCTCCTTCGTGTGCATAGAGTTGGGAGTGGAGTGATTTAGGGAAGAATTGATTCCTATGCTCATAAATCAGATAATCAAATAGTACGAAATTAGGCTGGTGTATTTTAGGATCAGTAGTTTTTAGTCAAGAAATTAATCATAAGGGTTCCAATATTATTCTCAATATTTACTACCCCCATTTTGAAATACCAACTTCCCTTTGAGAGCTTCCTTGCCTGGGTTATTGCCCTTCAGGACACGAGACTCGCTTGCATATTAGGTTCTGAGTCTTTGAGTTTTGATTCAAAGCACTCGATCAAAAGGGAGCATAAGCAGGTTTAAACCTCTGTCATGAAGTCATCAGGGGCAGGAGCAAAACTCATATTAAGTCTCTCACTCAGCCTTTGCCTTCATGAGTTCGGATTGACTCAACTTAGTGCTCGGCCTCGTAGCGCTCGGTTACTTGAATATCTGATCATTCAATACTAATCCACTTGACATTCACCAGCTTGGTAAATTGCCGTCCAGGTTTTAGGTTCTAGGCATAACATCACCGGTAGCTACCCAGTGTTTTGGGAGTGGGGCCGCAGTCAAGAGGAATCAATTACAGGATCCGCTTAACAAAATTCCGCAATGGTGTTTTAGAGTACTCAAAATCCCAGAAACGAAACTCTTAACCCACTCCTCCTAGTAAGAAAATGAGAGCATAATCAGCGATCATCAACCTGTCTAGAATCTTCTACATCTTACCCTATAAAAAGGGCTGCAATACCAAGAATAAGGTATTTACCCTTGCATACACCCTCTCCAAATCAATTAGTAACTTGATCGTGAGAGGTTCTTTGGCCAGAAAAATCACCTCCTGTCCCAAGATTTGTGTGAAAAAACACTACATGAGAACGGAGACAACCATGTTGCTTTTCAGCATATCACATACCAATCCAAGCGGAGGGGTTTCTTCAAACAAAAACAGTGGTCAATTCATCCTATACTAAAACCTTAAAAACATGACAATACCAGCCAGAAAAAGAATGGCTTTTCTTCTTTCTAGATCACTCAAAACAGCTCACTGTTTTTCAGAAAAAAGCGCCAATTCCATCTCCAATGATAAGAGGAAAAGAAGTAGAAGAACATCAACATGAAAGAAAGAGCCATTATTACAACTACAGGAACTAAGAATACATTGGTTGTCTACCAACAACATAGTAGCAACCATATCAACAATTACCATGAAAAATACACAAACTGGAATCTCAGTTCTAGGGAACAATTTTGTAAGCTTTCACCTTATCAATCCAAGAAATAAACGACGATTTCGAGTTCCTGAATCCCAAGAACCCATGCTCTTTGCTTTTGTTCATGCTATCCAAGATATTCCCTCCGCCGAACATAAGATCAGCAAACCACCACAACCCCACCTCCCCTAGTTTAGTTTCCACCAATCCATTCTCCTTTACAATCTCCTCCCAAACAGCCTCCTTACCCTTCATCATTTCCTCCAACTTCAAACCCTCCTCCAACTCCCCACACTCAATCCCAAATTGCCCCGCCAACACCTTCCAGAAATGCTTCCACTTGAACACATCCCCATTGCTGCAATTGAACGCCTCGTTCTTCGCGTATGGATCCACCGCCGCCCAAATATGGTGTTCGGCGATCAAATCCGCGTCAGAGGCGAACGAATACCCATCCCACGCCTCCTTGGTCCCCGGAAACCTCAACGGAACCCCCTCGTGTTTACAAATCGCAGCGTATACACACAGAGTTCCGATTATATTCATCGAACTATAGGGCGAAAACCCGAAAATTACACCAGGTCTGTGTATCGAATACGTTAACCCCTCTTTCTTCTCCACCTCTTCGAATAAAATATCTTCGAGGGTGTAGTAGAAATTCGGAGCGTTTAGCCTCGGGAGATCCTCGTGAAACGGAGGATCGTGGGGACGGATTTGTCCGATGAGCTCGAACGGACCCAAGTAGTGTTTCCCGCCTGTTTGGAGACAGATGTGTTGGAGATTGGGGGCGTTTGGGATCATCGCCCTAAGGACGTTTCGGAACATGGCGCCGTTGGCTTCGCAGTTCTCGGCTTCGGTGGATCTGCTTGTCCACGTGACGTAGAAGATGTGGGTGACGTCCGTGAGGGCGGAAAGTTTGGTTTGGGTATCGTCAGCGTCGGAGATGTCGCACTGGATGTAGTCGATGGGGTGGTCGGCGTTCCACGACGGACGGGGGCGGCGTGCGACACCGTAAACCTTCCATGGACCGCCTGGGGTGTCGGAGAGAGGGAGGATCTCGGCTAGACTGTTTCCGACGATTCCTGTCACGCCGATGATTAGGGCCACGCTCTGGTACTTTAGTGGTGCATCGTCTTCGTCGATTTTCTTCTGTATATGAACAATACACTTGTTAGTAGCGTTCTATCTATACGTGCATACATAAACACGTATACAGGTATACACACACACACACACACGGAGACAGAGAGAGAGAGACTTGCCCTGGCAGCGCCGATCGCACCAGCCCACCACCAGCTCATTGTTTTTGGGTTGGGGTTGCGGAGATGAGGATTAGTTAGAGAGGGATAGTCTTTGTATTGGCTTGTGGTTGCAGATGAATCTTAGTGAGATAGGGAGAGTGGAGGGGATATAAATGCCAAGCAATTGGGTAGAAAAATGTCCCTTTATTACATTGAAAATGAAAATAGCTGATCTGTCCATTATAAATGATAAAAATTTGGGTGAATTACATTTTTTAAATTATTATTAAATAACTTATTTTATCATTATGATCTATCCAATATCGTTCATTAAGTTTTTGAAATTTTAATTTCAGAATTTTTTGAATTAATCCCATAAAAATTAATGATTTCGAACCTCTGAGAAACTAAAACTTGTTTAACAGATGCCTATTAATTTATATATATTTTCATCACATGGTTTCCTTTCTTTGCAGTCAACCCAACATGGAATAAGCTGGGTGTCACAGTCGTAGGCCTCTATATATATTGTTATGCCCTTTGGAGATACAGGAAAGGTAGGTGAGGTGTCATCTTATTTGTGAGAGGCGAAACAAGCCGTTTCATAAATCATGAGACTTGACTTTATATATAATTGTACTATGCAGAAAACTTCCAGTCCAGGGAGAGAGAAGAAGCTGATCAACTATTTCGAGCACCCAAAAAAAAACATGTAAGGCATATACGGGGTCCATTTAGACTGTGGTATTTATTGATTTATTGACTTATTTATTTATGATGTTTGAAATAAAACTTAAAGTAGTTGATGTCATTTGAACTAATTTATTTATTGTGTTGTTTGACCATAATGAATGAAGTGATTTGTTTGACTTCAAATAAATAATGACCATATTGCCCTTATCTCATTTGGGATGCATAATATCTACAAGCTCTAAATTGCTAGGGGTAATTTCGCCTTTTACCAAAGTAGCAAACAAGATGGGTACCAACAATAAATTAGTCCAAACCGGGTTAGCAACTTGAGTAATAAATAAACTAAAAAACTGATAAATACCTTAGGCCAAATACACCCACATTACCAATGATCTTCCTTCCTTTCTAAGAAGGTTTTCTGCTTTATCAACACCATTTCGATATGCCTTCTCTGAGGATGGGAATGATCTAGCTGCTGGTTAATCTTTACATAACCCTCATTTGATAGAACAACAACAATTAAAAGCAACCAATAAATCAAGAGACCTAGTCTTGCTACGAATCAATGACAACATAACAAATCCTGAAATGTATATTGCTGAACCAAAATTGCACACACCCAGTGTGTTGGGAAAGCTAACATGTTGAGCAAGAACAAGACGAATCGATCTACCAACAAGAGAACGCGACAACATAACATCTAGCGTATACTAAAATAGAGCTAGAATTTGAAAATATAAGAGCAATTCCAATGATTTTGACCATTTTTTATAAGTTTGACTTGCTACAATGTGTTTCCACTATAATTTGGCTGAGCTGCTCCAATGTTCGCCCTCGTGTAACAACTAACATTGACCTCTCTATTCCAACTTCTGGGAAGGAGAAGTGACAGACTATGAGCCAGACTTGCCCTAAAGTCCCGCGACTGGAGATCTTAAATCCACAACCAGAAGCTCAACAAATAACCTGGCAACAAAGTTCACAACATCGAATAAAGAAAATGCACAACTACATTTCATTTCTTACGATTAACAAGGCAGACTTGCGACGGGCAGAGGGAGTGTGATGGAAGCCACAGCACGTCTACAAGTTTCAGAGGCCAGAAACTAAACCACTTGAGGGTGGAAGGATCTTCTATGAATATTCTCCTGTACACGCCTTGACAATCTGTGTTCTTCATCTATAGAAACATGTGGATCAAGTGTGCAAAGGTTATTGACAAAAGTAATTGCCTCGTCATGGCGACTGAGCTTACAATACGAATCAACAATAGAGTTGTAGGTACTACTGTTCGGTTTACAGCCCTGTTTGATCATGAATCGAATCACATCAACTGCTTCAACAAACATAGCCTCAGCAGCATAAGTTGCGACAAAAGTATTATACGTGATCACATTTGGAGCAACACCAGATTCCGACATTTCTTTTAACACTCGTGATGCTTCTCTCATTCTTCTATTTCTGCAATAAGCAAATATTAGGGTGTTGTATGAAATTACATCAGGTTTGATTCCTTTCGCCAAAATATCCCTCAGAATTTCTTCAGATTTCTCAAAATACACAGACCGGCTATGCATGTACATCAAGATATTGTAAGTGGCCAAGGTAGGAGTAAATCCGTTTTCACTCATGAATTTCATTATCTCATTGGTTTTGGAAATCAACCCCCTCCGACCGTATACCGACGCCATGGCATTCAGAGTAGTTATGTCAAGACCAGAACCCTTTCTTCTCAATTCCAAGAAAGCTCGTTCTGTTTCCATCAAAAGGTTACTCTTGCTGTAAACTAGAACAAGGGTCTTCAATAGCACCCTGCTGTTGCTCATTGCACCAGAGTATATTTCCTCCGCCAGAGAATGCATTTTATCAATTGCCTTCCCATTGGCATAAGCATGAAGCAAAGAACTGTATGTCAACTCGGAGGGTTTGCAATGGCGCTCCTTCATTTCAGCATGCAGTTTCTCACACTGTTCCCAGAGCCCTGCCCTGGCCAATGCAGCTAAAACAGCATTATAGGTGGAAAAATCTGGAGTAATTCCTGCTTCTAACATTCTCTTATAAACAACAATGGCTTGGTCAAAAGATCCACATCGACTATAAGCACTTATTAAGGTATTAAAAGTGTCCCTCTCAGCTACAAACCCTGATCTTTTCATTTCCTTGAAAACTCCGGCTACTTCTGTATCCATCCCATTCGTTCCAAACACGCCCAGAATCGTGTTCCACGTGGCGATATCTGGGGTACATCCACATGTCTGCATATCTTCAATAACCTTCATCATTTCTGCAAGTTTCCCCCTGTTTCCATACATTTTGACCAGGGCATTAAAAGTACAAATATTTGGTTTACAACCTGCGCTCCTCATCTCCTCAAAAACCCTCATCGCTGATTCATCCTTCCCAGCCTTGTCAAATCCAGATAAGAGAGTTGTATAAGTAAACACATCCGGCTTAAAGCCTTTTTCCACCATTTGGACTTTTAACTCCATTGCTTCATCGACTAGGCCATCCCTAGTGTAAGCTGATATTAACGAATTAAAAGTAACAATGCTAGGCAGAAATCCATCAATCTCCATGTCGCGCAAAATCTTCATGGCTTCCTTAGGACGGCTAGACTTCGCATAGACATCCAACAAGGAATTGTAAGTAACCTTGTCGGGGGCAAATCCGGCCAACTTCATCTCCTCAAAAAGCCTTTTAGCTTCTTCAAACAGAGACCCGCGTCTGCAACAAGCTATAAGAGTATTATAAGTATATGCATCAGGCGCAATCCCGCAACTCTCCATACCATCCAACACCTCCGTAATTTTATGCCACGGCATACCCATTTTCCCATAAACATTCAAAATCACATTGTAAGTTATCAATGTAGGTTTACAACCCTCTTCCTCCATTTTCTTGAATACCATCACAGCATCTCTATACCTCCCATTCGCAACGCAAGCACTTATCAAAGCAGTATATGCAAAAGCATCAACACCAACACCATCTTTCCGTAAATCATGAAGTAAAGAAGCCGCTGTAGAAACCCGGCCCTCTCTCCCAAGAAGTTTAATAATCGCAGGAACAATTGACCCGTTTAAAAAAAGTTTCGAATCTTTACGGTTCCGAAGCCAATCGATAACACTCACAGCCAAGTCATATTTCCTGTAAAACTGTATACCCTTGATTATGCCCAAAATATCAGCACAAAGGGTCTCAACAGGCAGTTCTGATTCTTGCCCTTTCCGTGAATCGAATAGTTTGAGCATTATCTCATCGACTTTAGCAGTTCCAAAATCTGAGTCGAGTAGGGTTTGAAGCGTTATCTGACCTTGGAGGGAGAGGTGGTGATAGGACCATGGCTTGCCTCTGTTGGGGTCCCTGTGCTTGCCGAGGCGCTGTTGCGTTCTGGAGATGGGAGACAGGGATTGGGAATTATTGATGGGTCCTTTGTAACGGCGACCATCTACAAGTAGAGGAGTCCGTGGAGGGCGGTGTGATTGCCGTTGGTCTCGAAAGAAGGGTTTATGGGGTGGAAGGTAGGGTTTTACCTGAGGAAGGGATAGCTTATCCGCCATGAAGAAGAATCGTGAGAGGGAGATGGGACCTTTTTGCCTCCCCGCTCACCCTGGAAATGAAATGAGATAACGGCTTTGTTTTGGGGTAAATTGTTTTTTTTTTTTTAATGGTAGATAATAATTTTTTAGATTATAAAACTATGTACGGAATATAAATTTTTAGAAAAATTTTGTGAGTCAAAGTATAATTCGATTTTTGAAAATGTGATTTTTAATGAAGTTTAACATAATGCGTTATAATTTGTGGCTGGACATTCAAAATTTAATTATGCATGATAAAAAATATATAATATAAATTCCTAGACACTTTTGTGTGTCTGAATTCTCATAATATTATTGATGAGTTCGTATTGACTAAGCTCACTCGGTTGCTCATCGATATGTTATTTCTACTGATCGTTCATTACTCAATTACTTAGTAACCGTCTATTCAGTTAAATAGGTGTTCAACCATCAAACACTCGGCACAATGTGATTTATGAGCATAGAATTCATCCTGCTCAGAAAAAAGTTCACCCTACTCAACCCGAGAGAACCAATCGCAAGACCTCCTTAGTGAGATCTCACAAAATGACACCCGAATGCTCTGAATCTTGAAACACAAAGCTCTATGTTTAATGACAAACTCCTCCCAATATGAAAAGAGGAGTTTGATTCGTGTTCACACACCCGCCGAGAATCTATCCATCATATATAATGGGTTATAAAGTCAATAATTAGGTACATTTTCACAAATTTATAATACTGTTCTTCATATGCCTTCTCATCTTCTTTATTAACTTAATTGCCGTAGGGTTTTAACTGAAAACTTCCTTGATCTTAGGACTCGTATTTGATCTTAGACTTGTGTGCAGAAACCACCACAAAAATACTACGAGGGAAATAGCAGTATATCTTGGACTTCTACATGCATTTGAATTTGCATTGAGATTTTTAATGATTTTGACAGGAAATTAAAATTGAAGAAGCAATTTTCTTGAGAGACACCGAAATAAGTATTTATGCTGTTCTAACTTCGGCCCATAAATTTTGTAATGTTCCCAAAATGTACTTACAAAAAAACAATATATAAAAACACATCAATCTTCAAAGATGAGAATTCAACAATCCGGCAGTGATTGGCCTCCATTTTCACATGGAAAACCTTATTGTCCATTTGTTAGCTACTAAAATTTTAAAAGAAATACGATAAATATAGTAAGAGAAATTATATAATAAAAGGAAGAATTTATTATAGAGATTATCAATAGTTTGTTTTAGTATTTTTTGAAGAATGAAGATAGAGAGGTACGAGTAAATAAATGACATTCTTATAATTAATAATGTCATTTGCGTAAATAAAAAAGAATAAGCTATGAATAGGAAGTGAAATCTCCATCAAAGTGGACAAAATAGTCCCTCGAATATAATAATCCTTATAATTATATCCGATGTTTTTAGCGATGGATCCTTGCTTAGCCACCAACAAACACCCTCTAGTTTGTAATTTTCAGAGTGTTTTATTATGTCACATGTTAAAAACATTTATAGTAGCCTAACACCAATTCAAAACACCAACAAAATCGCCAATTTTTACTTCGTAACATGCCTGTTTGTTAACTATAAATTTTTTAAAAAAATTATGAAAGATATAATAAAAAAAATATAATAGAAAGAGAGATTAATCATAAAATAGTGAATAATTATAAAAAATTATTTAAATATTTTTAAAAATAAACATGTATTGTATATAAGTAAGTGGATAATATTTTTATAATTAATAATATAATTTTCGTAATTAAGACTTTTACATAAATAAAATTAGATATAAGATAAATTATGAATAGAGGCAACGATAGGATAAATTTATCCCTGCAAAAAAATAAAATAATTTTTCAAATATTATATTCAAAATTTAAAAATTAAATAAACTTCAGATATGACAAACGCGGACAATGAAGCCTTCGTCCGGGAAAATGCCAAACCTATCCCAATGGGGATATCCACATAATTAATTACCACATTCATCTCAATGGATGTAATGCATGACTAGGTCGTGAACACAAACATAATTGAGCATAAATCATGTCCTATTTGCATGGGCATGAAAGGGGATAGCCAAAACACACAAACTTAGTGGAAATCCGATTTATCTATAGTTAAAGAGTAATGCTATAAACACAAATGGTCCAGTCACATCCGTTAGATGCACGTGGAGCCCTTAATAATTTGTGAATCTCTTGTGCATCTAACGGTTCCGACACATCTGTGTCCGAATACATTTGTGTTCCAAAACTTTTTGATAGTTAAATATGAGTAAAAAAAACCCAGAAATTGGCAGTCACTACCAACAATGCATTTTCAAAGCCTGAGCCATGAAGAACACTCAATCCACAAAGTTGCAGAGGAACCTCACCATTTCAAGCAAATTGCACTAGTCTCGCCAACGCATTCATGAGCTTTACTGGAACGCCCAACCCGAACAAGTTATATTAAAAGATTCTAAGCAAAACAAGAGAAGCAAGGCCACCCGGAGTAAACTATATTAGAAATTAGAATAGACTCGCTAGACAAGGAATTGCTTAAATAGACAAGAAAAAGTACTCATCGTAACCAAAATAGAGCGGCGCCTGTAAGTAGGAACCTGGAAATATGTCCAATACAACTACTAGGTGGCAAATAACACTTCCAGTTCCTAAAGAAATTATCATCCAAAGGACAACAGATTCCATTTACAAGGAAGAACAGTCATGGATGACTTAGCAAATCTAGATCCGTTATCCGGGGAAGGGACTCACTTGAGGAAGTGGGGACTGATTAATCCTGCGATTTCGAGAAATCCAACTTGGTCTTTCCCCCCAAAGATATTCTTCAGCTTTTCATCACATACTATAACCTTCTTGTTTTGAGGATCCTAAAAGGAGCAAACAAAAATCAAGTTAGCAAAAACAGCATGTAAATACGGTCACTACAGTATACGCAAATAGGCAAGTATCATACAGAACCATAGCACATACCCCACCAAACCCTAACCATGGCAAACTATGGAAGAAAAAATGCAAAAAAACAAAAGAAACGACAAAAGGTCGAGAAAAAGCACGGTGTTTGAACCTTTATTTGCAAGCATATAACACATCTGTTACTCTTACTGGTTTAGAGTGACGAGTTCAAACATGTTCACAACCAAAGTAATTAAACAAAAAGGGATTCAAGGCTTCAAGCCATCAGGACCAGAACTCAAGGAATCCTCTTGGATTTTTAAAACAACAGACTCCTTACTTGAGTCATTAGTTCTTCAAATGGGGTAAATTTTTTCATATTCAAAATCAAACTTCCGCAGGAGAATCCCGCAGCTACACGAGAATTGTTTCACAGTAAGTAGGAAAAAACCATCCACATCATCATTTCCAACATGCCTTCTCATCTTTAACATGTCTCCTGATGTTAAACACTTGAAAAATATCTCCTCTAATTAGACGTGTAATCAGTCCTGGCGCATTCCTTATCCTCCCATGTTATCTATCTATAGTTGCACTATATGCTTCAATCTACCCTTTTCAAAGATAGACGAGCCAAAACAAAATACCTAGAAAAGTAGAGACCATCCCTCCAGATGAATGAAGACATGCATATAAAGTAGCTGGGGTTTGAGGTTTATGTTGACAAACTGAGACCGAAAGAGATCACCTTCTCCTGCTAAAACAAAATCCATATACAGAAACAGATATCCATCTAAAAAATGCGATTTACCACACGTAAAGGTCATAATCCACGTTTCATCTATCGACAGCCGCGCACACATTTAAGATACTTCCAGGAATATCTTTTTTTGAATTTGGTAAAAACCAGAACTATCTTATACACTATACAAAGACGAAATAAGAATCAACAAATTCAAGCAACTATACCCAAAAAATTTAGTTCAGCAGAAATGCAAAGATATATAGACCTTCTCACAACAAAGGTTCCATCCACGACCAAAACAACCATGCCAGGTATCAGAACATCGGAACTACATGTTTAAGAACCTCAAGAAAAATCAAAGATATTGAAAGTGTGACTGTTGTACACTGAAAATCCACATACCGAAAAAATAACAACCTCATAAAGGTACACAGACAACAAAAAAATGACAGATGAACTCCACTTTAAGCAACAACAGAGCAACCAATGCTGATAAACAAAACCAACAATTGATTAGTCCACCAGGAGAAATGTGTGCATCTAAAAGCTGCATCAGTGCCGCGACCAGGACCTTTTATCATGATACCCAAGATCCCAGCATCACAATTCCACTTGTGTCCCATATATCACTGACATAATTTTCTCTTTGAAGAGAATATCAATTCAAAATGAATACAAAACTCTATTTCAAGATATATTTGTGAATTATGGTATTCTGTTCCCAAAGAATTCATTAGAGGAATGTTTCCAATAAAAATCGTTTGTTCTTGTATGTTATCCTACTATTGGTGGGGTGGCAACTAGTTTTGGCATGTTGTGGAATGTCATTATTTCCAAACCCAGGGTTGTCATTGCATTTGCGAGTAGAAGAGTAATTGAACAATCATTGATACAGAAGTCCCTGAAAGTGTCCAAGATACCGAACACTTATTCGACAAGGGAGCATTTGCTACGGGACAATTTTTTTGAACTCGATACTTTTTGCAAATAAAATCAATTTTCTACTTTATTTATTATTATTATGAAAATAAATCCTACTCCTTTTGGTACTGGGACTTCGATGCTTGAAAAGAAAATTGGGGCATACCGTTAAATCATTGGCCCGGTACTAGATGTAGCATTTCCGCTGGGCAAGATGCCTAATAACGCTCTAGTAGTTAAAGGGCGAGATACTATCGATCAACCAATTAATGTGACTTGTGAGGCACAAGGATTATTAGGAAACAACAGAGTAAGAGTTGCAGCTATGAGTGCTACAAATGTTCTAACAAGGGGAATGGAAGTAATTGCCACAAGAGCTAGCATAAGTGCTCCGATAGGGGGAGCGACTCTCGAACAAATTTTTGACGTTCTTGGAGAGCCTGTTGATAATTTGGGTCCCGTAGATACTCTCACAACATCTCCTGTTCATAGATCTACACCCGCCTTGTTTTTGCTAAACAGTCGCCTAGAACCTCAGGATCCTGGAGGGTGTACACAAATAACCTACTTCCCTTGTACGTGTATCGTTTATCACAGATCACATACTCGATCCAATATAGAGATATAGAATTCGTGGAAAGGCGCATCCGATGAAAGCCGTATGTGCAGCTTGGAGGGAGATATTTCATATCTTTCAAGATCCACCTTACAACATGGGGTGAATTGTGAAAAGGCCAAAATAAGTGATTTTAGCCCAAATAAAACGAAAATGGCCAACTAGCAATACAGCCTTGTCCAGCTATTAAGCTTCCAAGAAATAACTCATGACCAATACGAAAGCCGAATGTAACCCAACTGACGCGAGCATATCCTGCGGCATGCTATAACAGCTGCCAAGCCCAATTATTGGAAGATTCTTGAATTTCGGCTCCAATGTTTTACCAAAACAGCTGTCACAAAATGCAATAGCCAAACCTTGTGCCAAGTTTGGCACAAGCCTTGACAATTGCTTACATTGTTCTCGATCTCACTCGTGATATGACCCATAAATCGAATAATCATGTGTCATTGTAAGAAATGGCATTTACACCATTGGAGCAAGATTCCCAAATATAGCATCTTGGCATTGTACGATGCTAAATTTAGGCTTGGGTGGCTTCAACCACTGGAGAAAAGCACAGAAAACATACAGCTTATCCGCATGTAAAAACATCGTGAAAGAACAAACAAATTAACCCAAAATCCTAATCAGAGTGAAAGTTCAACAAAAAGGCACTAAAGCACGTTAAGGGAAGAACCACGCCGTTGCTTCAAACTGAATATCACAGTAACTCCTACGAGAAGAAGTAAAAAGTTCCGATTCTAAACTGAATATATTAGCGTTTGAACGATAATGAGTTCCTACATATTAATTGATTGGTTAGGTACATAATCAATGAGAGGGGGGGACCTGAAGGTCGTGTTCTTTGATGTAAGCCCAAATTTGCTTAAGGGCTTGGGTACGAGCAATCTCAGGAACGCCGCCGAGGAACGCCTGCATTTCAGGAGAGACTCGCTTGGGCTTCATAATGCCTCTTGGCTCTCTCTTCCCCGTCTCCGCCGCCGCCGCTTTCGACGCCGCTGCTACGGTTGCCGAGCGCAGGTTAACCTGAGAAGAAGGAAGTGGTGGAACACCAAGCCGAAGAGAAGACGCCAACGATGATGACCTTGCTACCACCACCCTTTCGCCGCCTAAGAAGCTCGGAAACACGCCCATAGACACAGCCATTTTCCCCCCCGGTCAGATGTATTTCCCTCTCTTCCGGTGAATGTGAGCGGATAAGGCGGCAGGCGGAGGGGTTTCTTCTGTGCTCGTAGAACCCGCCTTCTCTTTTTGACTTAATCACATTGACGAAAACGCCCTTTATCGATTTTCAAATTTTCAATTGATTTCCATGCAATTCAAAATTCTGGGCCAAAATTCAAAATCGCCAGGGATTTTTGATGGACCAACCCGGTTTCGGCCCATAATTAGGGTTCTGGATTTCAATCCACAAACTAAAGTGTTAAATTTTTTTACCCACTAAAAAAGTGAAATGGTGAATGTACCAAAATAAATGTTAATATATCAAATATTTACCGATACCTTATGAGTTGGTTCTTTTACCAATTTTTAAGACTAGTAAATGAAATAACACTTTAAAAACCTTCAACTTCGAAATGGGAGAGCCTGTGCAGTTTGCACAGCACGACGCTTCGTGCGTCAAAACATAATTGAATAATTTTTTAAATGCTAAAATAATATTATTTTTACGTAAGTACAACACGCCTTATTATGTGCTCTACACGACATGAACACCAAGTCATAATAGATTTAAGTATCACTCATGCATGTAGTTAAATGTTCAATTTTTGTTCTATTCAATCTCACATAGTGAGTTACCGGATAAGAAAAAAAAAAACGATGAATATTGCATTTGTTCAGCTAAAAAGAAATAATGAGATCATAAATACAAATGAATCATGATCATTAATTTTAAATTCGAAAAAATTTAATTTCTTTTCTGGGTCCCTATATTTTTTCAATAAACAAAGGAGGCCTAGAGGGAGGCTAGCTAGCACGTAAACATCATTCGATTTCCAGCAAGGAAAGAACATGCCAATAGGCATTAGGCGGTTGCCAGATCAACGTGTAAACATCATCAGATTTTACGAATAATGACCCTCAAACCAACATCTCCACCTGTCCTCCTGTTATTTTTGTCTGCAGTTTTTGTTTTTTTTTTCCCCTTATTTTGTTCTGGGTGATGAAGCCAGACTTTCGGCGCCCATACTTTCCACCCAACGCTGTTTGGGATCACCATGTCCATGGTTTGTAAATTGGGTTCATGTGTTATAGTCCCATGTTCTTTTTCCTTTTGAAAAAGTATGGCATTAATTTCATTAAAATAACACAATTACAATGCAGAAAGAGTCAAATCAACCTGTACTTCTATTTCAATAATATCGTACATTTAATTTATTGTATATAGAGGATGTCGAAAACTGGACAGTGACCTCACGAGTTTTTGTTGAGATTACTGAATACAAGTCTTAAGACTGAAGGTATTTTTAACCAAAAGTATTCTGACGATCAAGTTAAATATCGAGAGATAAGGGATATAGAAGATTAATTGTGAATGTATCTTGGCGTGTATGATGGAGGAGTTTGAAGAGTTGACGGGTACCGATCACATTCCTTATTTTGTTGTTGGAATGACCAAATTATAGCGTTCTCAAATTTTAATTGTAAAGTCTTAAAAATCTTGCGGAGCAAATCTCGTAATTGATTAAAGCTAGTGCTAAGGCTCATCACTCCCACTTGTTAGATGGGCTAATTCGTATTGTGTATAATCTAGTTGTTTAGTCAGAGAGAAAAATAGCAACTAACCCACTGACCAATCAAGTAATGCCATGTAGGGCCATATTCTACGAAATCTTGTGTTTGTGGCAATGCTACGCGTAAAAATTAAGACAAGACAGCTAGCTCCAAAGTTTCTTATCGAGTTTCTGCACATAATTAGTTCAAAAATCGAGAGTATTTTTTAGCTAAAAATTATCCGATGATCAAAACAAATCTCAGGTATATAAAAATATGCGTAAGTGCGTGTTTAGTTCATAGCTTGAGAACGTACATTGACCTTGATGTAATAGTCCGTTTTATAGAGTGAATGGCGAAGGATACTTAAAGGGCCTGATGAACGTTGATCTTGCTCGTCATTCACTTTTGGGAAAGAGCGGATCATTTATGAGGAGCTCCATTTTCGGGACTTGGTTGCCCTCAGACTTTATTGGCATGCCGAGTAAATTATGTGACTGGTTATTTTTTTCCCGAGCGACCTGTGGTTTGGAAGATTGAATGTCAATTAACAATTTGAGATATATTATCGAGTACCTAAATTCGAGTGATCATGTGTTGAGTTATAATGATCCGCTTCCGTCTTGTACAATATTATCCGTTTTGGCTGCTTAAGTTTCGTAGATTTTACAGTACGTCACTCATCCTTACATTAATACTACAGAATGAGCACGCTTAATTGTAAAGTTCCACGAAGCGATGCGAAAACTCTTGATCACCCATCTGAATGTCCACCGAAAGTCTCTTTCGAATGCCTGGCATCACAACTAGTATCATAGTTTGACTGGAATGTCATATGAGCGATCACATACCAAACTATATGATGAGAGACTGAACACACACCTAGTATTAATCGGAGTAAGAAGACAAATGAGTTATTATATTTTCATGGATGGCACTACTCTACGTAATCATTTAGGACACTCGACAGCTATGATTTGTGTGTGCCAAAATCAATCCCTTAGATTAGAATTTTCTTTGGGATTAATAATATGCTTTTTATGCACTTTTTTATTTATTTATTATTTGGAGGTAGGGAGACTTGAATTGATGTTAAAGCAAAGCCACACTTTTCCATATCGGCTTCTTCTTTAATGAAAATAACAAAACCCACCACCAAACACTCGGGGCATCAATTACCCTTTTCTCATCATTTTGGGACCCCCCACAAAATAGCGACGTGGCACAACAATTATGCATGTATCTCGTTAATGATATCGATTTGGTGTCAAGTCACTGTAAAAATCATTTCGTCGTCCGAGGTACCGGATTTAGTTATAGTTAATTGTAGTCCGAAGAAAATAATATGGTTTTATTTATTTTATTTTTAAAATTACGATCAATTAATTTTATACATTTTGATAGTACTTCAAGGAATAAATCAAAACGATATAATTTTAAGAGCAAAAATACGTCATTTTGATAGTATATATGCAAGGTATAGGAGACTGCATTACATGTACACCCTATATCTCGAGGCACCCCCGAGTCTTCTTATCAGATACATATAATTAGGCTTGAGATTTTACAAAATTACTGTCGTACGGTGTCACAAACCCTCATTCGTCATAGATATAATATAAGATTAACGCGCTTAAACTTGGAACCCCTTGAGATGAGGAGAGAGTTTGGAAGAATGACCTAATTTTGAGATGTTGATTGAGAAAAGGTTCAATTTTGAATCAAAATTTTAAACAAAATTTTATTAGTCTCATGTACATAAGTAAAAAAGATAAATAATAGTTTACATGTATACCCGAAAAAATAGATATTTACAAATAGTCTTTTAAAAATATTATTTATACAATTGAGATTTGCGAGCTTACTTAAACCGATTACAATAGATTTTGATTCAACTTATTTAGTAAATTAAATTAAATTCAAGTTGAAAATTCAAGCGAATTCTTATCAAATCAGACATGAAACAATTTTTGAACAGCGTAATTTATTTATAGCCGTCGAGTCTAGAATTCACGGCTTAAACCTTCTCACTCGATTTATGTGAACCTTCTGTTAAGTTGCAAAATAACTCCAAATGCTAGGTTACTGTGGACCGAGATTGGGTCTTCAGTGAACACTTCAACAATTAAGTTGGCTTTTTGGTGAAGAGAGAGCAAATAAACTTGAAAGAGTTCGAGAGATTACGTGCCCATACCTGAGATTATAGTACCCTTGAGGTATTTATAGAGAGGGAACTCAACAGTCTATTTGAGGCTTCGATCGAGAATATCATGTTGCGGTCTAGAACTCACAGTGCTCTCACCACGTGTCTCACATTCTAGCGGACCAGATGAGCATGTTTACATATCTAGTAAATACCTCTCCATGTCTTTCCATGCAATTATCCGTACCATGAGAAGTACATCTCCACGTGACCATGCCTAGGGTTCCACACTCCACAACATGGCTAGGGGTTGTGACTTAAAGAGATCAATCTTGATGACAAATGTTAACCAAGCGAAGGTTCGACTAGAGTTAACACGTCATGCTTTTGGCACTGATCGAGGTATGTAAGGGTCTTGCCAAACCTCTTGGCCGAGTGTTAATAGAATCATTATTGGGCCTAGCCCAACT
Organism: Arctostaphylos glauca; assembly: GCA_019985065.2. Lineage (NCBI taxonomy): Eukaryota > Viridiplantae > Streptophyta > Magnoliopsida > Ericales > Ericaceae > Arctostaphylos > Arctostaphylos glauca. The sequence goes on along the minus strand of JAHSPW020000006.1, from coordinate 4,202,202 downwards.
CAAGCCCAACACGCATAAGTGACGAGTGATCACAAGGCGAAAAGTCATTCTTGTGCGAATTTGCCATACCACATTAGCCGCGGGGCCATTAATATCCAATTGAAGCTAGGACACATAAAATACGTATACAAATTATACATTATTACATACATGAAAAATACATATCATACTAATATAGTCTCGACAGTCGCAATTCAAATCGATCATTGCTTAGCAATTGGAGCATTGCATTTTGGGAAATAAACTACATCACAGAAAGTGTACCATAAAATAAAGTTCATCGAAAAGTCATTCTCCAACGAAATGTTTGATATTTCTTTCAGATTTACCCTCAAGGCACGCATATCAGCACAACAGCAGCGTAGGCCCCACCACCACAATGAGCGGTGATGCTATTGTGTAGGCCGACAGCTAAACTTGGGATAATCCCGCCAAACTTAGGGCCAATCACAGCTGCCATATGGCCCACCACACCACATAACTTCCCAGTCCTCCAATCGGTACGTTATTTGGTCTCCATTCACTCGTTTTACACCTACACACCACGCGCCAATTGGGCACATCAGCCTTTGTGGAGACAAACAGAATATATTTTCGGAAAAAAAATAACTCAATGAAAAAATTCCGACAAAATCATAGTTTCGGTTAAGAATTTAGAAAACAAAAGTGAACCGACCTAATTCGATTTGCTTTTGTTCGGTTGTTTAGTTTCGGTCTAATTTTTATATTTATTATTTTGGTTGCTATAATGGGTAGACATTTTCAATTTTTTTAGTTCACAAATAAAAAGTTGAGTAATGAATGGATGAGTGAACTTCTATTAAGAGATCACTCATTTTGTTAAAATGAAAATCTCCTATTTTCGGATCAAATATTAATGATCCGAACCGTTCAATGTGTGTAAAACACGTTTTTAAGGGTACCTGCGAGAAATCGGCTCAAAATATTACCGGGAAGGGCTTGATCGAAGTAATTTTTCATAAAACTGTTCCTGTCAACATTTATGAACAACTGCTTGGATCAAGCCATTCCCAGTATTTTTTTAAGCCGATTCTCGCGAGTACCCTTAAAAATATGTTTTAAACACATTGAACGGTTCCGATTATCAATATTTGATCCGCAAATAGAATGTCCTCGTTTTATCAAAATCAGGAATCCCTCAATAGAAGCTTACTTATGAATGGACCATACCTGATATAAAAAATATATATTACCTTATATATAAATTTTAGCTAATATATACATTTTTATGATGTAATAAAAATATAAGTTATCATCTAGCAAATTGATCATCAAATATTTGGAAATTAAAAAATTATCAAAATTACAGGTTAAAAATGAAAACAATACAGGGCATATTATAGTTTCGGTCTTATATGTCTAAAAATTACATTGACCGATCGTAATCTGATAAACAAGTTATTATTGTCTTGTACAGGCGCTAAATCAAATTGCAAACAATTAGATCCAAGCGTAATCAATGAGAAAATAACAAACCAAATAAAAGGTGAAGAGAAGAAAATCAAACCCATACAAGAATTCATATTTTACATGTCCAAAATATGCAAAATAAACCTATTTACATGACGAATTTCAAGAGGCAAGGCAGAGACCTTCTATTGTCACCTCGAACCAATATCTACTTCACTCTAACTAAATGTGATTGAAAACGTGATTTTGCCGAGTCAGGTACCAACGATCTTACCTGCTCAATATAGTCCAAGACAAGGCCGTCGCTCCCTTGGGATTCAGAACTTTCGACATAAACGTATCCCAAAGTCACCTCCAACTGAATACACCCATTTCCTAGTTAGGATCCTTAACGAACGAGACGACGCCCGGTAGAACTCAAACTCACATGAAACACAATTGGCGCGACGGCTAGAAACACAACATTAAGCACGACGACTAACAAACTTGGCACGACGGCCACCCATTCCTATTATCCAATTAATGTACTTGTTGTTCTTACATGTTCCATTACTTTATAGTGTTCACCTAACATCCTCCGCTTCCGTGTTACAGTGACGTTTGAACCGGTGTCCCTGTCGTGAGTTCTGGGTTTTCACATATCACCAAGTCATAATTTAATCAATTTCTATCCACTAACACTTTGTCTATATATGCATTAATCCATCGGCACTACAACCCATTATTACTCAATTGTTAGCTCGACGGCCTTAACATTTATCGACACTTAACAACGTTTAGTTAGCACAACGGCTCATTCCATAATTCACTTTATTTCTACACATTCCACCCTTCATAACCATTAACACATATTAATATGCAAAGCGCTATTATCATGCATTGTCATACAGAATTCGTGGTCAAAGTATAGTCAAATGTGTATACGAAGCTCCACGGGAACTCACGATCATACAAATTATGTCCGTGGATGTCTGTGCAGTGTGTACATGCAAAACAATGGGGTTCGTAGACTGAATCTGCTGTCAAAAAGCCTGGACAACATTTTGTAAATTTTTAAAATTTACATAGGTCACTCGAGCGGCCTAGAGCTCGCTTGAGCTGTCTGCCTAAATTTTCAAATTTTGATTATGATTTTTAAATCTCCAACTTCTATTAGATTTTCAACAGGCTGCTCGAGCAACTTATATCTTACTTGAGCAAGCTGTGTTCTCTAGCAGATTCTGATTTTTCTAGTTCTGGTCAAACTGTATGCGCACCAAACCCTAAATTATGCTTCTGACATCAAAAAGAGCAATTGAAGTAAGCAATAAAACGTCCATAAATCAAAGATCGAGAACCCCATAACAATTTCATGAATCAAATAACAATCAACCAATTTCATCCTAAACATTAACAAAAATAAACTTTGACATGGAAACCCTAAAATCTGATATGCTGATACTTGACATTAAACTGAAATTAAAACCTCGTTCTTCAACCTTACACATCATAGATCAAAAACCATCCTTCAACTAAGTAAAACAACAATTAAACGAGGATCAATTCGTGCTTTAAATTTTGAACAATAAATCCTAGTTCATGCGTTTCTGCAAAATTGAGCAATACATCTATCAATTTGAGGTTAGTAGTGGTTTTCTCCTACCTCGATCCCTGAAGTTTAAGCATGAGAACAACCTCCAATCGACGGATTTTGAATGAACAAAAGCCAAACCTTAAAGAAACTCACTTTCTCTCTCTAAAACTCTCTGAAAATATAATATGAAATAGCAATTGGAAGACATGGATTCGTTGTAGTTTAAGTAGGCAAAATCTTTCATAACCATGCCATCAAAATGAATAAAATTTTAGAGTAAATCGGATCCCCAAACTCTCTTTCCATTAATCCCATAATCGCAGTAATTCTGGAAATTTGAAATTCGAACAGATCGCTCGACTGACCTTTAGCTCGCTCGAGCAGTCTACCAATTTCTCATATTGTATTTTTAATTACAAAAATTAATAAATTAAAAGAAAACTACAATTATTATTTATTCGATTAATAAAAAGTTAGGGCTATTACAGATGCTTTCAAAAAACTCAAATTAGATTAAACTTTGATACCAACAACCGTATTCAAAACAAATTAAACACTAAGAAATCTAAATTTGAGTAAAAAACAAGAGACCAACCCCCAATCATACCCACATATATATAAAAAAAGTAATATTACACACAATCATTTGTGCACAAATTCAGACACAAATGTGTTTAAAATTGTTGGATCCACATGGAGTTTTCAATAACTTGTGAGTTTCATGTATATTTAATAGTTCTGTACACACACATATATTTAAATTTAATTACGAATAATTATGTGCACGGCTTTTTCCATAAAAACATATAAGCAAGCGAAATTCTACTGCTATATTTGAACAGTAAAATATTTAGGACCCAGCAATTATCAGCCCCAACAGCTAATTTATATCACCAAGCGTTTGTTGTGATATCCTTCTGAGATGACAATCCAACCAACGAGGGACAGGTGTAAAGTTCCTCTCGGATCCACCCCTACCAGAATTTACCTCCCCGTTTTTCACCTGGGAGAAAATATCACATAAGAAATATTACGGTGGAAACCGTACCAACATAATTTGGTGTGTCTGATAATGTGGGAACCAGATCTGGAAGCATCGTATGAAAACTTTCAGAAGTCCGGTGGGGGTCCACCTGAGGAACCGTGATCCGACGCTACAGATCAAAACCTTGATCCGACGCTACAGATCTACTTACATTTGTCCAGTAGCCCGTGTGTGGGCCATGGGGATGAGGGAGTACGTAGGTTGATGAGAGAGAGAGAGAGAGAGAGAGAGAGAGAGAGAGAGTGTGTGTGTGTTTGTGTGTGGTGACTCGTGAGTCGTGACTTTGCTTTGGGTTGAGTCCAACTCCCGAACCCTATAGATAGATATAGATATAAACACGCCTATTTATACAGTCCTTTAACTTCTCATCTTTCTCAGCCGCTCCTCTCTCTCTGTCTCTCTCTCTCTCTAGCTTTTTGTGCGCAGGTTAAGGTGAGGGAGAGTGCGCACATTAAGACAGCGTGAAGTGATGGATCGCAAGGCCGTGTTTGTTGTCGGTTTTATCTGCATTGTCGTCGCTGGCGTCGGGGGTCAGCAAACGCCGGCGGCTTCTCCGAGTTCTACTCCTGCTACTCCTTCTCCTCCCGCTGCGCCAACGGCTTCTCCCCCTACTACCACTCCAGCACCACCGACTACTCCCGCTCCTAAAACGGCACCTACTGCTTCCCCACCAACTGTCGTCTCATCTCCGCCGGTTTCAGCTCCCCCTCCATCCACTCCACCGCCGGTCTCAGCCCCTCCACCAGCTACTCCACCGCCTGTCTCAGCTCCTCCACCAGCAACTCCTCCGCCGGTCTCAGCTCCTCCACCAGCGACTCCGCCACCGGTCGCATCCCCACCACCGGCTACTCCTCCACCAGCTGTTCCTCCTCCGCCGGCTGTTCCTTCACCAGCACCGCTAGCTTCTCCGCCTGCGGCAGTTCCGGCACCATCTCCAACTAAGAAGCCGAAATCACCGTCGCCTTCTCCGTTGGGATTGAGTCCTCCGGCACCGCCGACAGGAGCACCGGCCCCAAGTCTCGGGAGTACATCGCCTGCACCATCTGCTTCCGATCAGGTACGTTTGTGTTTAGTTCGTTTAATTCGTCTATGGTGTTTCTCTATCGTGTACCTTAAGTACAATGAGCGCTCGATCTGAGCCGTTAATCACAGATCTGAGCGTTTTAGGTAGTTTAATCTTGTTTAGAGTAACGGATCGTTAACTGCTTATGTTCAGTTAGCTAGCTAATTAAGTGATCAACAAACAAGTGATCAGGTTAAGACATTGTGAGCATCCGGCGTATGATTGTTTACTCTCCGTGCATTCTGCTATCGTGAACCAGATAGCTTCTTTTTCCTGTGGTCCCAAGTGACACTGCAGCTTACCCCACCCTAATTAACGAGTAATTAATCAATGCTTACTTTAGTAGATGGATGACATTCTTACGTGTTACCCTAACTAATCACGTAACACAAATTTATCCGATCGGACATCAACGCGTATATTTGTTGACCTGTTGGAAGACAAGGATTGACCATATAGATGTGTAGTCCTGACAAAGTAATGCCGTGATCTAAGTAATGTCACGAAGTATTTCGAGAGTACCAATAATTAGCCCTAATTATCGGGCTTTGAACCATCAGAAAAACAGGGAAAAGTTGAAATATAATAAAGTTACACGGATCCCTTCACTAGATCTGCGGAGAAGACCATGTGGATTGACAATTTGGTCCTTGTGGAAATGAAATCCTGGGTATTGATTAAGAAATTAAGATATCAATTGTATAGATCAGGGGTGGAGTTGGAGACAAGGAAGTTGGCTGGACCTAGTTGACTGAACCTGCACTAATATGGGAAACCAACTTCTATTTATGGGGTTGTATTTGACCCATGTTGGGACCGTTGTGATGTTGTCTTCTCTCCCAGCACCTAGGGCTGCATTTCAAGAAAGAGAAAGTCTGTAAACACAAATTTCTGTGCACAGATCTGGACACGTGTTTGGAATGGTCCGATGCATGTGAAAGTTACAAAATAATAATGGGCCGCCTGTGCATCATGTTCCGGACATATCCATGTCTGGATTTTCGTACGAGAGCTTTGTTGGTAGACTTATCCATGTCAGTGTTTCCTACCCTGAGAACTTTGGAAGATTTTCAGGCCAACCAACATGGCTAACAAATATATGCGTTCATGGTAACTGAGGTTCATGGCCAACAATTCATTAATGACTGAAAACACAATCTGCATCGCTACAAACGAAATGAAAAGCATACATACACATAACATGTTCTTGGAGATGTGTCGTGAAACTCGGTTGAGCGTGTCGATAGATACATACAACATAGATGTCAACAAACATGGGCCTATTTAACACATTTGCTTTTGGTGCAGAGTGGAGTGGAGAAGTTATGGTCAATGGAGAAGATGATGGTGGGGAGCTTGATCTCTGGTTTCCTTTGTTTGCTATTCTAAAATGGAGGAGGGGTTTTCAGGCTCTCTGTTTTCTGTTTCATTTACTTTGTTATTGTGATAATATTAGTACTGGCTGTCATTTTTAGCCTGTATGGCGATGGACTACATACATTCGGTTGAATTCTTTTTGGAGATTTTTTGGGGAGCTCTCTGTGTTGTTGTATTGAGGAGATTCTATTTGGATTATTATTATTATTCACTTTCTCTTTCTCTTCTGGTCATGATTTGTGAATTTTTTTTACAGGTTTAATTTTTTATGGTTTGTAAATTTTTTGGGCTCGTGTTGACTGTTCTGTTCTTGTTCAAACCAAGCTTAAACAAATTGTTACTTGGCTTGACTCGTTTGACTTGTGATGTAACAAAAAGTTTAAGCCATTCGAGATCAGTTCATCTGTAAACAATTTAAGCTTGATCATATTTTTAAAGCTCGTTAAATTTTTACATCAATATTGAATGATCAAATTTGTTCGATTTGTTTATCAGACCTACTTGAATTGAACTTGGTGGTGTAAGTCTTGCTAATGTTGGATCGAATGTGTTTCTCTATACATAAAAACATAGGGTTGTGTTGTAGAAAATTTTAAAGAATTTTGGTTAATTTTGGGTGAATAAATTTGAGATAGGAGATGGATTTTTGAGACCATCGAAAGATTCCTAGTTTATTCATACATGTTATTGATGTCTATAATCTAAAAGTTCATTTAAGGATTTATAAATTGAAGTCTTATTTCATGATTCTTATTTCATGATTTTAAGCACTGAAATGTAATTGAAAATCCATCTACAATATTGTCATATATTCGGGTTTTTTTTTGGGAGAGACACGGATGCAGTAAAATTCGACAAAAGGACGAAGGTTGGTGGTCCAGTCTGATTGAGTCGTTTTATCTTGGGAGACACACGACGCTCATGATCCTTCAACATCCACGATGAGGTGACAAACCAGTCTTAAGGGAACTGTAAATGCACAGGTAGTGCAGACCCAAGATTTGAATTTAAGGTGTTACTATAAAAATAAATGAGTAACTGAGAATAAAATTTGTATTCAATAACCAAACAACTGAGTGCTAAGGTCTTAGAAATTTTCTTTTTCAGAAATATTTTTGAATTTAAAATCAAGAGTTAAGATTCATTGAGATTTGGATGCCTAGAAACTCAAATAAATCTGGTCTATTCATTTTGCATCCCAAGAATTTTTCGTGAAAAATTTCCAAGAACCAAAGGCTTTTTACGCATTTAACATCAAATTTTTCCACTCAAGTTAGCTTCTATAACTTAACAGCAAGTCTACAAACACAACTTTTATGTATAGGTTCGAATACTGATGTGTTTAAAATCGTTCGATACACGTAAGGTCTCTTTATTATTTTATAAACTCCGTATACATTTCCAAACACTTTGTGTCCGAACACATCTCTGCTCAGATTTATGCACGTAAATTTGTGTTTATAAACATTGATAACTTAAACACCACTCCAAGAATTATGCTTTTTTTTTTTTTTTTGGAACTTTGACCTGGGAGAACAAAGGGATACTCAATTTAATCAACTTTTTCTTTACCATGATTTTATGGGCTCCGAGGCCTTTTATTTGCAAATTAAAATAGACGGAATTAATAGTTCTAGTATTGATAGTTGGTGTATTATTTATTTCGGTATAGTTAAGAAATTAATACAATAACTTCAAGTTTTTGGGTATAGTTATGAAATTGATATGATCACATTTTATATGGGTTGATAAAATATGATCTTATTTTCTCAACCATAAAATTAAATGGAACGAAATAGTATGGTGATTCCTTGGGTTTTTTTTTTAATGGAATGGTTATTTTTTCATTTGAATGAATGGTATTTCAATTTGGAATGATCATTTCGTTGGTTTTTGATGAACTAAATATAAGAATTACAATTCCATTATAACGTTGATTCTATCAAACCAAACAGAACGTAAGAGTTTTGCCTTGTTCCGGACATCAACAAATAGCCATTACCTTTTTAAAAAAAGTAGCCCTAAAGAAAGTTGTAGTGTTGGACATAATTTACAAAAAAAGAAAAAAAAAACCCAGCACCACAAGTCCAATCATTCATGTGGGCTAGATATATTTTGGGCCTTGAATCCAATTTATACTGTTATGCGGGCCTATTCTCTCTCTCTCTCTCTCTCTCTCTCTCTCTATATATATATATATATATATATATATATATATATATATTCCCCTTCTAATGAGGGATCCCTCATTTTGCTAAAATAAGGACCTCTCATTTTTTGATCAAATTTTGATGATCTGAACCGTTCAATGTGTTTAAAACATGTTTTTAAAGGTACCCGCGAAAAATCAGTTTAAAAAAATATCGGGAAGGGCTTAATCAAAACAGTTTTTCATAAATGCTGACAGGAATAGTTTTATGAAAAATTGCATGGATCAAGACTTTTCCGGTAACATTTGAAGCTGATTTCTCGCGGGTACCTTAAAAACATGTTTTAAACACATTGAACGGTTCGAATCATCAAAATTTGATCATGAAATGAGAGGTCCTCATTTTACTAAAACGAGGAATCTCTCATTAGAAGCTTACTCTATATATATATATGTGTGTGTATGTCAGATTTATAAATCTCATATATATATATATATGATACATGATAATAGATGTTTCCAAGTGGAGACATGGAGTTGTTTATTTATAGCTATTTGCTGGAAAACAAAAAAGCCTACGTGTCATTCCAATTCGTACAAAAATACTAGGGTCACGCCATTATATTAATTTTATGGTGTATATTATTTTTTTATGATATAGTATCGTTTTTCTATTGCAATTGACACAAATATTGGGTAGGTAAAAAACTTGACAAACAAAGGACGCGAGATACATGTTGTTTAAAGGGATATCATACTTTTAGGAAAAAAGGGAGCCTGCTGCACAACGTTCCTATTGTTGCAGTAAAACGATGTCGTTTTGACATAAATCGTCCAAACACTATCCGAACAGTATTTTGTACGCCAAAACAATATTATTTTGACGCACAACACGCCCAATTGTGCGTTGTGGACAGTAGGGCCCAAGTCCTACTTGTAGGCTCACAACACCAATTGAGAATATGGGACAACTGATGAGTACAAATTAACTCACCACTCAATCTCTCAACACTCAATTGCTCAACACTCAGTCTCTCAACAGTTAGACGCTTAGACCTCACTTGTTTAACTTCCTCGTAAGTTGGGATTCGTAAGGTGGTGGAATTAGGGTGGAATTTTTGTAATAGCAAGGGATTATTAAAACCGGTATTGTCTGTTTATTTGTACTCGGGATAGAATTAACAATGAATGATTGGTGTTTATTTGTAAAAAGGGGGGCAAGATAGACCTTCAATAACAAATAAACATCCTACACAAATTCTAAAATCTAAATGAATAGATAGTTTTTATTTCTCTAGGATCAAGTATGAATTTGTCATGTTTCTATTCCTCATCATAGTCTTAGTTAAAAAAAAAAAAATTCATCCCATTAGAAGAATTAAATTTAGAGAGAGAAATTTTTCACCAGCAATACAACTGGCCCTTTAACAACTTAAGTTGATCAATTTTATTCGTCATTTTCACTTCCATATCTATCCCCTTTGATACTTCATCCATCTACCCTTTGAATATCACTTGCTTATTGTTCGGTACTGGAATTTTCACAATCCATGGAGGGCTAATTGGTAATTCGTCACAGCAAAACAAAGACAGCCTTGCTAATACCATGTTCCACTTGGTATTGCTAATACACCCTAATGAGAGGCTTGGCTATCCCATGGGTTTGCTTATCCCATCTTTTTTCACAAAACAAACACCCACAACCTAACCTCATGGGACTATTAATCCCATCCCATGTCCTTATAAGTTTATCAAACGGGCCCTTGAGACTTGTTTGGTCAATCTATACATAACCACTCGGATTTAGATACTCAACATCACAATATATCCCAAATTGTCAGTTTAATACTCAGTCTTCCAGGCCATATGTCACGAGATCTGCTCGTTAAGATCCTGCAAAGTGAAGTCTAAGGGCATTCCAAATTATGAAGACTAAAATACTAACTCCTCCTTGCAATAAAATAAAGAGCATGATTGGTGGCCATCAAGTCCATAATATTTTTTACCCTTTATCTTATAAAAGAGACGTCAAGGCCAATGTACATGCTTAGCCAAAAAGAAAACCAATACACGTTCTCAAGCTATCAGCTATATATTTGCATCTGCATACTCTCAATTCTTATTGGAAAAACTCCCTCGATGTTTGAATTTGTGTACAGAAACTCCAATAAAAACTTCAGAGGTCAATATCTAAATTTAACAATATCATGAGTATGTGCATTAAATGAAATGAACAGAAGTGTAAAAGAGGTCACAATCTTGTGCAGGTGAAAATCGAATTCTTTAGCTTCGTGGGTACACACTTCTAGTCTGGTACACTCATAAATATGTAACTATTCAATGACACAACCATAAGGTCAGGCTTCCTTTGCCGACATCTTATTATATTCATTGTACAAGTGTTTTATAATATATATATATGTATATGTATATCTGTATATAGATATGTGTGTTTGTGTATGTGTGTTTTCAGTGGGTATGGACTATGGAGACCTTCATGATATAGAATGTGTTGAAAAATGTATAGCCAACTAATAGGGTATAGACCTTCTGACAATCTACTTTCTCAAAAAGATTACATTATTAAAGTTAGGATGGCTAAAATTGAGGACTGGTGTACTCTTCATGGTGAATTTGGGGCTATAGTGCAATTTTAGTGCAAGTAAAATAAAAATAACATAATTTTAAAAATAAAACGAGTAAAATTACGTTATTTTATCCGTACTATATTTATACTATAATTCTCCAAATTTCTATGAGGTATTCGATGAAATAATGAAATTGTTTCTCCAACTCGAAACGCATCCTACTTTGCTTGAAAGTCTAAGCTCTATTCCAATTTCATCACATCATCACTCGAATAGAACTATGAGGTGATAAATAGAAGGAAAGGGAAGTTGCAATGCGAAGTACTGAGCCTTGAACATGCCCTAATAACGGATTGTCTCAACCGCTAGGTCAACTACTTGTCTTTCACCCAAAGAAATTGTCGAAATGCTTGTATTTTATTATGCCATTCAGAATGAATCACATAAGAACATGTATCTGAGTTTGATAAAAGACAATTATCTTGCTAATTGCAAAACATTTGAAGGTACATCAATACAAAAAAATGATGTAGGGCAAGAATGGTGGGAAAATGATCAACTTTAGTGTAGCCTCCTGTAGTGCACATATAATGTAGATAAAACGACATAATTTTATTTATTTTGTCTTCAAAACTACGTCATGTATTTTGAATCTTTGATAATAATCCACAAAATAAGTTAAAATGTCATTTTACCTGTATTACATGAGCTTATGCGTGTTAGATATATTTTAGGATTTCCTCATTTTGTGCTTGAGATTCTTGATGTCACATCCCCCAACAAAATGATACTACAAATCTAGAGCCAAATAAATGCACAATATGAATGAACCTTACCCCAGAAAGCTACCAATGCAAAATCCAAGCACCCTAGTCAACAAGGTAATTTGACCTTTCAAAAACGTCATCATATGGAGGAACCTTCCTCCACACAATAGCTATATTAATAATTTGCAGGGGTAAAACAAATTAAAATACCTTACCATGGTAGACAACATAAATACACTGTCTGCAACATACAGGTAAAATATATATACACAGAGAGAGAGAGAGAGAGAGAGAGAGAGAGAGAGAGAGAGAGAGAACACAAGCTGAGCCTCAAAAGATGTAATTCCACTTGGGCCAGTACAAACCTAACCCCACCCCAATATTATTTTATGTCTACTTACTTGGAAGTTGGATCTGGTCAAACGGTGAGAAAATGTTATGCAAATGTAAAAACACACAGAAGTATTGTATTTACAGTTTGTTGCTAAAAATGAAAGCAAGTACACTGCCACTGAATTTTTCCAACAAATAGCTCTGGATGCTGTCAGTCAAGCACAAAGGAAAGACAAAGATAAGCAACAAAGCCACAAAACAAGCTTGCACATGAAAAAACAAACTGCACTGTGCAATTCAAAGATACCCAGGAAAAGATAAAGGAGAAAGAAAAATCCATATGGAAAGAAAATCAGCAGATTTTAGAGCAAAAAAGGGTTTTGGACTACATATCATGTCATCAAATGTCTATCCTTCCAAGGAGAAATTGAAATGCACAATTCACAGAAGATCCAAATGAAAAAAGATGCACAAAGATCCAAATCCTCATCTTTAACATTCATAATCTGATAGAGACACAATTTACATCAGCTCTTCTCAGCACTGACAATATAAAACCAGATTCCCACATGCAAACAGATTTTGCTTACGCAGGTCAATTATATTTCCTCTCCCCTTCCCCACACCCCCACCAGAAACAACTTCAGCAACCAGAAAAAAGCACCAACATTAATACAATAAGCCCTAACAATTGGGATAAACTAAAGATGACAAGGGTCGATAAACCTAACATTTGTTGTCACTGCTACTGCATATGTTAAAGCTTATGTTGAAAACGGAAAAAAAAAAAACTTGAACAATCAAATCTTCACTGGATAATTGGGCTCCAACCCATGGTTGGATTCTGCATTCAGAGCGGAAAGATTGATCCAGGTTTAGATAGAACTCGTGAATGATTAAGCTCTATTCGGTAGATTAATAGAGGCATACACTAACTTGTAAAATTTCTCAAATGATTCAAATCCTACGTTGTAACTTGATATGTTTGTCAATTAAAAGCTAGTACCTACGTATGAACAATTGGACCTAATGTAACCCTCCTACCCTTTGTTAGACTTCCCTTTTCCAAACCACACTGTCAATGTTGCCATCGTGTGATTTCTCCAACGCAGCAACCTTAGCCTTATGAGCTGCGAGCGCAATTGCACTCTTTCCTCTTTCTTCTTGAGGGAGTGAACATGCATCGCCAAATGAACCAGACCTCAAGTCAGCTGGGGGGATGAAACAGTCTACTGATAATCCTGGTACATTGAACGCTACCTCTTCAATTGTCCAAGCTTCTTCCATCCTTGTCTTGGTATGGCTCAATGCTGTCTCGCCAAACCTAAAAAGGGTCACCACTGAACGCCCTGAGTGAGCAATCATGATCCCTTCAACAGGCCTGTAGTCATCAAGGAACGAGTTTATAGTGGTTTCCCAGTAAACCACATCTCCACCATTGGACTGGATCCTCGTCAGGTGAGAATCCTCCATATGGACAAGAAGGCCTGTCTTTTGGCTGAAGTAGCCAAACAAGACATGTCTTATGATCTCTGCTGGGCCCTCGCTCCTCGCCTTCAAGGTCTGAGGATCAGCAGAAAGTTTGAGGATGAAGCAATCGTCACCGTTGATCTTTTTCTCCCCAATACATCTTGCGTCCGCAAACATACTAGCTGTGGTTCTCGGGTCAAGACCCTGCAAAAGGACGTGACCTAGAAATAATCAAATTACTGGAATCCTAAGAAGAACAACTGCAGACAACACGGATATGTGCATTTCCATAAAAATAAGGATAGGACACATAAATTGATAGATATGTTTAGCTTTACGCATAATAACTACTAGTTGGATATTAGATATTTTCTATTAAATGAAAAGTGTAAGAAAACCTTTCCACTTTTGTATTCACAATATTCTTTGTTCAAAAACAAATTTGAATTCTTGGGCTGTCCGCCATGAGAACATGAAGAATTAAAACAGGCACATGTATAGGAACACAAACCTGAAGGGCACGTCGTAAAGGTCTAACAGGTCCTTTAGCAGTATGGGCACCAAGCCATGGTGTGTGCCTCCAAACGAGCTTACCGTTGCAGCCCGCATGAACCTTGCTTCCTCCCACTGCAAGCTCGACATACCACATGTCTGGATTCATTTGCCAGAGGACAAACCCACCAGACTCCGTATCTCTTGCTCCATTCCGATGTTTGGTTACCCTTGTTGCAGTTTCAAACTCAGAGGCTAACATCTTCACCTTCCCCATAGCATATGCATTCTGGATGGAGTTCTGCAACTTTTGTCCACCTGACGCAGCAGTATATTGCTGTAATATGTACTGAGCAGATGAATTTTCCTGCAACAATAAGGAAACGAAAGATTGAACAAACAATATACAGAAAGAAAGAAAAAGTATCTGACCCTGTTCTGTGTTATGCATGCGTAAATGTTTGGTGCTGCGACAAAACCTTGGGTTGCAAAAAGTAAGGCCAGGATCAAGTTTAAGGAATCAGTTCTAAAGGTTAGGTAAATTGCCAGCACTCCAACCACCACCAAGGCTTAAAAGTTGATATGCAGCCTACATTCTTCCCCTTTAGAAAGTCAAACATAGCATCCGTTTGATTGGTGATCTAAAGACTTGGGGCAAAAGAAATATATTAAAGAAGACTTGGAATAGGCCAATAGATGTATTTGGGGATCACTGCCCCGTACATTTCACAAAGGAAAGGTCTAGTCACACATCCAAATTTACATCCAATTTATCATATTTATAATGAAATCTACTACTTTAGTGATTAGAACCATTCACTATGTCGAGAATGGTAATCAAGTCAAAATTCACATTCAGCGGATAAACAAATGATCATAACAGATTTTATAGTGTATGAGTTAATTTTTTTCAAGATAAACGTGTTCTAATTTTATCTGAATATGATTTTTCGCGTGATTATTATCCTCGACATTCCCTATAAAGCGAATGGTTTTGCTCATTTAAATAATAGATTTCATTAACTAATATGAGAAATTGGAGGTAAAATTAGGATGTAAAATCGGATCCGTGAGTAGACTTGCCCTTTCTCAAAACCCTTGTAAATGTAGAAGATAATCGTGAAACTTCAACATTCGTACATCCAAATTGTAAATATTTCGCGTAAAGTTGGATCCTGGATTACCACAATTGAACAGGGCAAAAAGTGAACGACTACATGGATCTGTTTCTTTTCCACATAAGGTTAAACAAAAAATTGCACTGAGATAAAAATTAAAAAAAAAGAGGAAAAAGTAATGCTTACTCCCCATTGATTGAGTATGTTTTAAGCAAAATCCTAAAAAAATCAGTCAACGAAACAAACTCTGAAGTGAGGATAGAACAAATGGAGTTATGGAATGAGACAACAAAACTAAACCAAAATGTTCTAGAGAGAGGAGGACTTACAATGGGAGTGTCTTTGATGCTTAGATGAGGCCAAGGCTCATTGGTGCTGACGTACACCGGGGCCAGCGGAGCGCCCAAAACTCCAAGCAAAAGCCTCAGATCAGACCGACGGTAAGAATTGGAAGCCATAGAGGGAGTCCTCGAGAGTTGGCCCTTCATCCACTGCCCTACTCCGACCCGCTTCGAGCCCCCAATTTCACCACATTCATCAGGAACCGGACCCTCCATCAACGGCGCAAGTGTCTCACCCACAGGTCTCACGCTCCCGGATCTCGGCATCAATGACGAATCAGGATTCACCAAGTGGTCTCGTTGCTTCCTTCGCCGTAGTAGACCCGACATCGGCGAGTTACTACGTGCAGGACTCTTCGCACGTGACCTCGACGGTGATAAGCCTCGCACTACCTCTTCTTTCAGTGCAGAAAAAAAACCCTGTTTCTTCTCCATTTTGAACCCTTCTAGTTGTATAACATAAAATTCAACAGAAACAAACCGAAAACAGTGATCTCTCTCTCTCTCTCTCTCTCTATCTGCGCATATATTTAGAAGCTTCTATTGAGAGAAAATTATATGCTGAATGGGAAATGAAGACGATTCATAGCTTCCAATCAATCAAGGAGAAATAGAGAAGGAGATCTAAGAATCCGTTAAAAGCAGAGGAAATTGCGAAGAGAGGTTAGTGTTTGGTGTGTGTGTGTGTGTGTGTGAGAGAGAGAGAGAGAGTTGATTTTCTCAGTGGAAAGCAGAAGAGAGAATCTGGTTGGAGAATATTTTAAGAGGCACTGGCTGTTTAAGAGAGAGAGAGACGAGAGGGGAAAAGAGCATGGGTGAGATGTGAACAGACTACTTTTGGAGAGAGAGTAATACGGTTGTGAGAGAGAGAGAGAGTGAGAGAGAGAGAGAATGCGCGCGCTACTGTGGTAGTAGTGGCCTAGTGGGAAGTGGGGTGGAGTGATGCATCAATTTTTTTGACATTATCAGTAAAAATTTAGACCAAATACAATATATTCATAAGCTTACTGTGACTGATTGTTATAATGTGATATAATATATATATATATATATATATATTTTTGGTCATATGTTTAACTTTAAGATATTATAATTTTTGTTTTTGGAGTGAAACATAAAATTAAGATCTTAAGAACTGAAATTATTCAATCAAAAATTCATTCTCCTGTCTAAATACATAATATAAAATATATTTTCTTAAATAAAAAATTCATTCTCCTGTTTAAAGTTATCATAAATCATCACCATTATAACATATAAAAATTTATATTCTTAAATAATGCTTTAATTTTTTAAAATTTAAAATTCAAAAGAAATTTGTGCAGATCAAGTTATTGCAATTTCATTGGCCCATATTTAAATTATGTAATTGAGTATTATTAATTTTTTCTCATCTCTTCATTGATTTAAAATTATATTCGAATTTATACAATTTAAAATTTTAATGATTAGGCACCCACTTCATAAAAATATAGTTTTGCTTGTTGAAACATGTTACGTGATCGTATTGATTTCAAATTAGTTAATAATTTTTGGTACCATAGGATTAAAAATTGTATTATGATAAGTTTAAATTATTAATTTAAATCAACACAATAATTGCACCTATTTGCATGTTATGTAGAATTTTTCACAATTATTTTTTATAGATCTTCCCAGATCCTTTCCATAGCTATGGGAATTATATTGGGCATGCATGTATCCATTTACCTGATTATGAGGAAATTATGGCTCCTAAATATGCTTATATTTAGTTCCCTTATTTATTTGAATGGATTTGGTAATTGATTTGCCTATTGTCGTATTAGTAGATGGATCCATGTAATTTCGGGTTCGAAAATACCATAGTGCAATAATATTATAATACATCAAAACGACGTAATTTTACTTCTATTTAAAATTATTTAGAGGTTAAATAAATTTATATAATTTAGAAAATCTCTAAACAAATTCAAATATGGATATTTGTTTTGTGGTACTACGGCATTGTATAAAAAAGAAAATAGCAACGATAACGTTATTTATTTGTCTAACTTCAATGACAAATCATTAATTAATCTTATATCATTTTTTGATACAGATCAGTTGGTCTGAGTGATGTGATAGATTTAATAAAATTAAAATTACTTTAAATTTAACCCAAAAAAGACTTTTTTTATTTTTTTCAGTTATAATTTTAAATATATATTTTACAGAAAAATCTGTCATAATTTTAGAAATTGAGACAACTTTTAAACAATTTTGCTTTGTTGCCCATTGTCAAAGTTTGAAACCTAACCCATTCCAACCAAAGAAACGGGAGGCAAAAGGTTTGCACGTGCACCGCGACTGGGTCGTCGTTGTTCCTTGTTTGGTGGGCCAATGAAAAAAAACTAGTAGTAGAATTTTTAAATTTGGATCAAAGATTTATTTTATTGGAAAAAAGAAAAATCAGACAAATGAACAAAATACACCTAGTAAAGTTCGGTATGAGCCCTAAACAAATAAAAAATGGTGAACAAAATTGCAATCATAATATTATATTGTCTTAGCGAAGTTATGAATTTCATTGAAAAACTAAGAGAAAATTACTCTCTAAATCTAAAACTAAAACTACACAAGTTGTTTGCACCCGATGCGGAGAATCGTCCATAATTTTTGGTTTAAAAACGAGTTACGAAACGGAATCTAGTGTAGATCGGAGTTTGACTTTTTTGTCCCAACTTGATGCTCGCCTTGAATCAACTTGTGCTTTGATTTCCGACCCTGAGCTTTAATGAAAATGGGAAACCGAGGTTAGTTGCTTGCTCTCATTGTGAAGGCTTTTATAGTCAAAGTAACACTAGCTCACTTTTATAGTCGGCATGACACTTTTATAATCATTGTGAATTTAGAGTTTTATATGAAAGAATTGAGGGTTATCTTTATTCTCTTTTATTTATATACCAACTATAATAGATTTTTGAATTAAAAGAAAATGGAATCTAAAGAAATGTCCATAGCTTCACAAGAAAACATTCTTCTTCAATTTTTTCTTTTAATCGAATATTTTTTTGTGAATTTATGTATCAATCAGTACAAAAGTCTTTATTGATAAAACGATCGATCCTCATACTTTTTTTGGATGTTTTTCTTAAATAGAGATTAATAAAAGTATAGGATATAACTATTTTGTGGCCTGTATTTAGAAGATAATGTTCGATTAAGAGTTTCAAAAACTTATAGGCCCAAAATTATTTTCTTAATCTTGACATTTTTTCTTACAAATTATAGAGTATTTAAAAATCAAGGAACACAAATCATCCGGACATAGATGTATTCGGAACGTCGGATGCATGTGGAGTCTTCTATAATCATACGAGTCTCGTGTGCACTCAACGATGTGTACCAATAATTTATGTTTTTAAATTTTTTCTTTAAAAATAATATAACCTGGCTCGTAATGTCGCAACATACATTTTGGTTTTGGTATAATCATAAAATATAGCACATATAAAATCCTAGGAAACCTTAACCTTAACCTTAACAAAATAAATAATACTTAAAGAAATATTTGAATCAATAAAAAAAAGCAGGCGAAGAGCTGCAATAAATTAAACGAGATCTTGTATGGAAGTGGGCTAGCCTCCCTTTTTTATATTCACACTGTTTGTTTTGGTTTCTATTGATGTGAATTTACCATGTTATCCTTTTATTAATTCGATATTTTCACACATCAATATATAACGTAGTAATTTTACAAAATAAAAAAAAAAGTGAATAATTTTACATAAAATCTATTCCCTACAAGTGTGGCGGTTGCCCAAATTCATGAAATCTATTCCAGGACGTGTAAATGTGCCCGTTCGATCCGAACAGGTGTGAAATGCATGGCGAGAGCACTATGGTTTCGAACCACAGCGTGACATTCTTAGCCAAAACTTCAGACACATTGTTGGGTTTTGTCTCTACAAATACCTCAAGGGCATTCTAACCTCAAGTACATGCACGCAACTCACATTCAAGTTGCTTTCACTTTCTTATAACAAGCTAACTTGATCGTCAAAGTACCCATCAAAGACCTAATCTGGTCAGCACTAACATATCCGAAGTTGTTTTGCAGCCTAGCGAAGGGTTACTAGAATTCAAGCGAGAAGTACAATTCGTGGATTACAGACACATAGATACACGATTAAACAATTTGCCTAACTCAAAATTACGTAAATCCATGTATCGTGATCTTTCAATTATGCAATTATTTTTTATTCTTATTTTCGTGTTGTCCTACCATGGAAGGCTTTATTGTACGTTGTACTATGTTTTATCTCTGAACTACTTTATTTTTCCATCAAATATTGTTTTGTCATCACGTGAGCTATGCTATTTTCGTACTGATATCAGGCATTAAGGCCTCTGCTTCATCCTAAATGCAGAAAGGGTTCGATCGTGATCGATAATATTGTTGGAAATAAAAATAAATGAGAATTATTATCAATACTTTTTTTTACGAGTTATACCATCTTGTAAAAACTACGGAGAGGTGCCAATGATCCTAAATGTAGGGGTACTGTAAGTGAAAACTAGTAAATTGAATCGAATCGAATAAAAAAAATCATACTGAACCGAACCGATAATTTGGTCCGGTTTTCTAACTAGTTTCGATTTGATTAAGTCTGGTCCCATTTGATTTATTTTTCAAATGTTAGGTCCCTTTTCGATTTTATAATTTTAAAAATCGGACCCAAACTATATTTTCATTTTGAAATTGTGAAATTTGCTAGATATTTTTTTATTTTTGAATGATTAATGATCAATTCGCTACTAGATAAATTTGTTACTAGATAATAACTTGTATTTTTGACATTGTAAAAATTTGTGTATATGTCAATATATATTTTTTACATTGGGCTTGGCACATTTATGCCCCAATTTTTTATTTTTGAACTAAATTTTCTTGGTCCATTTGTGACTCACCAAACATATGATATGAGAAAATCAAATTAAAACTAAATTACCTGAACCAACCCACGTTGAATGAGTTTGGTTCGGTTTTAATTTCTGAATTCTTAAATTGAAAACCTCTATTCTTTCTGAATACTCTCATCAAATCAAACAGAACCAGCCTGGTTACACTATCGAACCGAGTCTTGTGGTATCCCAATTCTATTAAAACAGATTTGCTTTCTCCCTGTGAGTGTTAGAGGATCACACCGACACTTGTTTTCCAGAGTAAAACGACTCACTTGCTCAATAAACCACCATTCAATCAATCGCTTGTCGAACTAACTGTGTTTGTTTCTCTCTTATACAAAGAACACACAAAAAGAAAAGAAAAAGCATACACGTAATTCTCAAGTTGCTGAAAACGAAAAATAGGATCCACTATTTATAAAATTTTTTAAATTTATAAAATCGCCAAATTATAAATAGAGGAATTAATAAGAATATAAATTGAGTAATGACACAATTGATGGACATCAATACAATCATGAATGAGTTATAATTGCTAAGACCTTCCGATTGACTTGTGAGTGTCAAGTGAAGGCTCAAGTGATACAAGTCCTAAACATCGTGCAGGTGATGCCAAGGCAATAAAGAGTCAAGATATCAAGAAGGTGTAGCTGGTAACGATTCTCTAGTGCAGTTGTGTAGTATTAGTTACAACATAATAATTTGTTAAGTTTGTTAGAATAAAGTCCAGCAGGCTCTACGAGATTGACTGTTTAGATTTCTCTTAGATTGATCAGGGTCAGTTAATGCTTAGTTGTCGTCTCATTCTTCAACAGGCAAGTGGTCAAAACCCTGGACTCCTCCTCTATTTTTCGTTTCTTCTTTGTGTTCTCTGTTTTACTGTCTTCCAACTGTTTGATGAAATGTCATCGAGAATAATCATGAAAGAAACAGGCAAGTGGTCAAAACCCTGGACTCCTCCTCTATTTTTCGTTTCTTCTTTGTGTTCTCTGTTTTACTGTCTTCCAACTGTTTGATGAAATGTCATCGAGAATAATCATGAAAGAAACAGCTCAGTCAGATTTTTTACAGTGTTCCAATTTCATTAAGAAAGGCTTCCAAATTTCCAACAGCTGACTCAAGCTCATAGATGGCATTTAAAAACACATTTAGCCAGATATTCAAAGGATTCGTTTGATTATTCAAATATTTTCACATTGATATGCATGTTGCTTTTTTCAATTATTGATGATGATGATGTTGTTGTGTGTGGTGTCATACAATTGTAAATATGCATATAAAATAAAAAAATACAAGATCCAGGTATGCCCATATGGGATTTTTTTGGTCTAGAATTGTTGTGTCTGGTTTTGGAATGTTGGACTTTTCTTTATAAGTTCAATCATTAGAAAACAAAAATATAATGTTTCAAATTGTTTACATCCACTCAATCAGTCTCACCTTTTAATGTTCAATTACAATCAATCATCCATCTAATAAGTGGGCCATAGTCATTGTGTTACTCAAACCATGATAATGGTGATTGAGGTCATGTTCCTTTCATTATTAAAAAAAAAAACTCATTTTTTAAAAAATATTCAGTATTTCTAGAACACCGTCAAAGATACATCGATGTGGAGTCCATTCACTTAGTTCTGTAATCGGTCTTGGTTTTGTATGATTTGATAGGAAACTCGAACCGGACCGAAATTTTCGATTTAGAAATTTAGATATCAAAACCGAACCAAGTTAATTCGGCCCGGTTTAATTTGGTTTGGTTTGGTTTGTTGGGTTCATATCTAGTTTTTCTGATTTACAGGTTTGGTGGGCAACGAATGGGCTAAGCCTAACGTAACAAAAAAAACTTAATTTTTTTAATTCATAATTAAAAGTTGAGTAATGAATGGGCCAATCTCAATGTAAAAAAAGAAGAAGAAGATATTAACTTGTATAAAAGTATTTATAAATATAAAACATATAAGTTATCGTCTAGTAGTAAATTTATCATCAATCATTCAAAAATAAAAAAATTAATAAATTCACAAGTTTAAAATGAAAAAAAAAAGAAGACATGTTTTGGTTTTGGTTTGGTCTGTTTTAAAAGATCATAAAATTGAAATTAAACTGAACAACTGAAAAATAAATCGAAACGGATTAAACAGGAGCGAACTAATTAGAAAACTGAACCAAACCATCAGATTGGTTCAATTTTTTGGTTTAATTCGGTTTATCGATTTTCACTTACATCCGATTTATCTGAGAGGAAAAAAGGTAGTCATGGTGGGAAGGGTTGGTGTTGCTTCATAATCAAGGATCTTCAACCACTTCCTATAACACACACAAAAATCCATTTAACCAAACTAGTTTTTAAATCCATAACTATTTATACAAAACGTGAAAAATGAATTGAAATTGGAACTATGATAAATAAATAAATAATGGAATTGAAAATAGAATGACGTGGCCTAAATTATGATGTTGAAAAAAAAAAAAAAACTCCAAGATGTTCACTTCAAACAAAATTCTCTAACTTCATAAGATTAGTACAGAGAAGGCTGCTTATAAGCATTTTTTTTTATATAAAAGTATGCTCTTTTTATATTAAGCTGCTCAAGTTACTTGCGTTACTAGGTAGCTCAAGTGACTAGTATCTCTTGACTTCAAGAGGGAGGTTATAGGGTTTTGAGCTCGTAGAGGAGCGCTGAAGTTTGAGGTCATAGTGGATTGTCGAACACCAATTTATAACCTAACTCACTACTAACCCTACTAAGTACTAACACTATTGTGTTGCAAAACGACATGGTTCAAAGGCCTTATTTGGGCATTTCTTTTCATGGCATATGAGATAATATTTGTCAATAGAAGTAAAACAACATGATTCAAAGGCCTTGTCTGAGCATTTTTGCTCGTGATATGTGGTGTAATATTCGTCAATAGCATTAAGGTGTCGGGGTCTTTTTCACACACTTCATAAGTTCAATTTTTACTTAGACCGGAGAGACACCACTTTTTTGCACACGATGGTTGGTGCTGAGGCCATCGTTTCATCTGCCTTTCCATTAACTGAGGCTAGTGAGGCGAATGAGACATAGGTCACTACTATTACTCTCTTTGATGATCATGCTCCATAACACCTTTGAGATGAATTTGTTGACTCTAGCCAACACAATAAATGGGCTCGTGAAATTGATCTAAAATATGAGAGTTATTATTGAGAAAGACCCGAAGTTATATCAAAACGAACAACTCAACATTTTAAAATCTTAATACTTCATGGTAAACCACAATATAAGAAGCTATACATATACATATACATATACATATACATATACATATATCAAAGGCAACTCAGAGGTCCTAAGTAGGCATACCTTTTCGTAAACTATAGACTTTGCTAAATTAATCAAATCCAAACATACGAGTGTGTGAATGAACATCTGAATTTTGTTCTCAGAAGTCCAAACCCTTTTGTGATCCTTTAAATTTAATGGATACGATTTGATTTTGTTGGTATTTTCATTTTGAATTGCAAAATAAAAACAATACTTTTGAAGATTCGTATTGTCACTTTTTTGGATTGAAGGGAAAAGATGGGCATTGATTATTCATGTTATTTGGTAGGCAAGCATAATTATATAAATCATATGCCATAAAGTATGGGCTTCCATGGGCCCCAAACCCATGATGCCCTTCTTGACCCGTCAATGACAACCTTTTCATTTACGCGGCATTGCACGTGCACCACATACTGCTTTGTGTCTCTGTTGTGAGAGAGACTTGAGGGTGATTTCTTGTTTATGCGTTTCTTATTCGGTTCAGTCTGGTTTCAAAGAGAAATTCGAACTAAAATGGAGAATTTCAATTTAAGATTTTTCAAATTAAAATTGAAATAATCTATTTTGGTTCAATTTGATTCGATTTTTTTAATTTTAATTCAGTTTGTCAATATTTTGATTTCAGTAGACCAAACCTAATGATTTTTTTTAAAAAAAATTTTGACTTACAAATTAGCATTTGCGCTATTAAGTCAAATGTCAAAAATACATATTACAAAAAAACCGAAAATATGCAGCACGCATAGAGCACAGATTACAAAAAATTGGGTTTTGTGTTATTCGAATTTGGGTAGTTATAGTATACTTTTCCATAGTGCATGTGTAATGTGAGCAAAACGACGTAATTTTGTTCGTTTTGCCCTCGAAATTACATCGTTTTAATTCTATGCATTTTGTTAATAATATGCGTGATAAGTTAAACCGATGTAGTTTTGAGGGCAAAGCGGGCAAAACTATGTTGTTTTGCCCGCACTACACGCGCACTACAGGAAAGTGCGTTACAGTCTTCCCGAATCTGTGTTATTCTGGTTCAATTCAATTTGGTTTCGTATTTAGAGCTAGAAAATAAAAACCTAACTAAAACTCCAACTAAATTTCGACTAGTTTTGATTTCCCGATTCGTTTATCGATTTTCACTTACATTCCTAATATTTTTTC
Organism: Arctostaphylos glauca; assembly: GCA_019985065.2. Taxonomy (NCBI): domain Eukaryota; kingdom Viridiplantae; phylum Streptophyta; class Magnoliopsida; order Ericales; family Ericaceae; genus Arctostaphylos; species Arctostaphylos glauca. The sequence goes on along the minus strand of JAHSPW020000006.1, from coordinate 4,177,054 downwards.
TTTTAAATTATTGTTCTAGAACACTGTCACGCAGTACGCCAGTACCCAACTTCTTTCAACATCTTCCTCATAGCAATGCCTCAAAAAGTAACTAATAATTTTCTCTTGATTTAAAGATGACAAGTGCAAGATTCCAGGATCCACTAGAGGAAACTTTTAGTATTATTTCACATTCCATTTTTATTGCATGTGCACATGTAATTTTTTTTCTCTCTGTTTAAAGGGCTTTGAAACGTGTTTAAGATTATTTATTAGATTAGATTAAATTTACGAGTTAAGAGTTCGATTGTCTAGTTTAGTTTCTTTATACCGTATATAAATTTATCAAATCTAAGTATTATAATATTTAGGTTTATTTTGAAAACATAATTAGCTTCGAAAAAATGTTCAAACTTTAATTTCTTCCTGTGAGAACCGGTCTTAAACAAACTTTCATAACTTGGTTCGTTTAATAGCCGTAAACCAAATGACATTTCTGCCCTTCTAAAATCTAGAGGTCGGCCCATTTCAGTATCATCTTGCCCACTGGGCCTCTTTAGAGCAACAACAGTTTGGTAAGGTCCATGTGGTCCTAAACTTTTTGGGCCGTGCGGTCCACTATGCTCATAAGCAAGAGATCAGCCCTTAGCTTATGTAAGGCCAGAGTCACATTATCTCAAGCCCAGCCCATTTCTATGAATCTTGTTCATAGATGGCGATAATTGCCATCTATGAACAAGATTCACCCAAAACCGATCAACGATGAGGACAAGCTAGTCGGGTGGTTGAACTATAACCCAAAAAAGGATTGGCCTGGTGGTCATGGTTAGTTTATAGAGTATTTTGTCCGAATTTTAAATGGACATCTTGCTAATAGATATTAAAATTAGTTCTTAAGAAATTTTGATGTATGCGTAAGCTACAAAACAAAAGTGACTGAATTTGTCTCCAAAATTCGAATGCCGAGCGTACTTTCTTGACAACTTGAAGGCGTAGCTGTCTCTTACTTAGGGCAAAGGACATTCCAAGAAAACAAGATGGAATAGAATAGTGTAGATAGACAACAATTATTTTGGCTGATAGTAGTACACTAAGTTTAGCGAAGAAAATACTCAAGTAAATTATAAATCTGGATATTGGTCAAAAAATTGAGACTCCACTTAATGAAATGAACAATTTAGATTATTCTATTAGCAAAGACCCAAGAACCCTCTTTCTTCTCATAGTTGTTAGGGAAGTCCGCTTAGATAATCAATACTTGAGTAAGCGATCGTAGATTCAGTTGACTTCTGATAGAGTGACTTATAAGAATCCTGTATCAAGGCCTAAAGACAAAACATGGTCTTGGTCAGCCCGATATTAAAATTAGTTCCTAAGAAATTTTGATGTATTCGGTCAATTTCCGAATACCTTGAGTTATAATAATAAAGGTGACCACATGAGTCTCCAAAATTCTATACAAAAATTAAGACTCCACTTAATGAAATGAAGATTGTAGATTATTATATTAACAAAAACCCAGTACGAAATTTTGAACTCTCACTAGGGATAATCTATGCCTGAAGTAAGCGATTGTAGATTCAGTTGACTTATAGAACTGATTGAGTGACTTCTAAGAAGCCTATATCAAGGCCTAATGGCAAAATACGGTTTTGGTCAGTTACGACATGTCGTGACAAGTGATGTGAGAAATTCTTACTTTCTATTACGAGTCGGTATAGATAACACCATTGTATGCACTACACATATATGTATAACAAGAATCCATTTCACATATGGATTTCTGTGTAAAACAGGACATGATGTGTGTTAAAATAATATCATTTTAACATACAAAATATTATTTTGGACAGATTCCGATTACTGAGAATTTTTTTTAATGCAAAAATAACATCGTTTTCCGCACATAAATTTTTAAAGCAGCATTAAAAACTTGCATATTACCCATGCGGCGCAAAAAGCCAAAACAAAAAGCAATTCCAATGAAATGGTTGGGATGGAAGCTGCCATTGCCCATTGCCCTTCTTACCTGCAGAAACCATGTGGCCAATCCCATTGCTTAGTTGTCACTGCCCCCCAACCAATGAAGAAAAATTATTGTGTGTTTTCGCATACCATCACATAATACCTCACGTCCTCTATCATCACACATTAATCATTAGGTAATCGAAGACTAACTATATGAATGCTACATAATTTTTGGTTGCAGTGGTGCACCCTAATAGCACCGAATAATTACTCGTAATTGAAACATGCATTGGTAAATTCATATCCCCACAAAGTCACCTTCTATAAATAATTACACCAACTTGGTTTAGAACCTCACTCACCTCATTCTTCCTTAGTAATACTAGTACTAGCATCCTACTTCAAAACCCTTGAGTGCTTTTAGGCATTTCCAATTGCCACAACCAGCAAAAAAAAAAAAACCCATGAAGAAGCTCTTCTTTGCCACTCTGCTAGTCTTTGCTCTGCTTCTCACCTCCTCTTTCCTGGAACCCATCATGGCCAAATCATGTATGAGCTTTAAATCAAACACACACACACACACACACACACACACACACTCATACATATATATTATATACATGCATCTATGATAGAAACAGTATATTCTTACCACTGTTTTTAAGTTCTAATTTATTTAGTCAAAGGTTTTAGCATACTTAAGCAAAATTCGCATTGCATTTGAGATTAATGGGGGTATTTTTTTTGGCAGTTTTTTGTACAAAGAAGTGCAAGGAAAGGTGTGCAAGGGCAGGAGTGAAGGACAGGTGCATGAAGTACTGTGGGATATGCTGTGCTGAGTGCAAGTGTGTGCCTTCTGGGACTTATGGGAACAAGCATGAGTGCCCTTGCTACAGGGACAAGCTCAGCTCCAAGGGCAAGCCCAAGTGCCCTTAATTCCAACTTCGAAAGAGATCGAGAGAGAGAGAGAGAGAGAGAGAGAGAGGGTCTAAGTTTTTAAGTATGAATAAGTGATCCAGAGGTGTGGGTCCTCTGCTTTGTGGTTTGCTAGCGTTAACCATGGTGTGTTGTTCTTGTGTAATCATTTGTGGGGAATTAGAACTCCATTTCAAAGTGGACCAAATATGAATTGGGTGAAACAAGAAGTATGAAACTTCCCTTCTTCCTCCCTGTTTTGTAGACAAAATAGGGGATTCAGGCATTACAGGGAACTCCAATAGTACTTGCACAAGATGTGAATAGATCAAATTTGAAGTACAAAACACTGTTCGGACAGTTAATGCAATGTTGGAACAGTAATTTTTGCACCAAAACGATGTTATTTTACAACGCAGCAACGTTGTTGTGAAACACGCTCCCCTTTTTCGATTATTAGATAGCCACCTAAAACAGTAGTACAGCCAAACTCCAGTAGTACTTGCACCAGATGTGAATAGATCAGTAGATTACTGAACTAGTACACTGGACACGCTACAGCTTTACCTCGTATGCTAACCACCTAAAAATTATTCAATGCTCTTGCTGCACTGTCACGATTCGAAGCGTTTGAAATTTCAAATCATGTGTGGTGGTAGAACCTGGGGCACGTAGCCCGTTTCCTTGAAACAAACAATTAGTAAGATTACACACACAAAAATATACATACATATTCGGATACGAATGTATCTGAAATCATCGATGGAAAGCAGAGTCCATATTATTTTGACAGGCTCTTGTGCATCGAACGATTATAGAGCCCGCGTTATTTTAAAAGGCTTCATGCACATCGAATAATTCTAAATACATTTGTTTCTGAATTTGTCCATATAGATTGTGGGTAGACTTTCTCAAAAAGAAAATATCTGTTCATACAGAACCACATCCAAGATGAAAAGGACAAAGGAAAACACAAGAGCATTAAAAATTGAGTGCTACTGTCCTTAAAAACTTTTTCTATATTTAAAATCAAGAATTAAAATCCATTGAGATCTGCACATCACAGTTTTGCAGGGAGCTTTGAATTTGCGGCCATGTTCATGGATCCAAGAATTTTGTTTACAGTCAATGATTTTATGAAATTTTAGTCAACCTGTCATCTGCAATAGTCATAAAATCTTTTTCTTTTAATTGCACGGATACCTAGATTTTAGTCAACTTGTCGTCTGCAATAGTCATAATTTTTTTTTTGATAAACAATAGTCACAAAAACTCGACGCTCCACAAAACCTACCTAGATTTTGAATCAAACAGACCCTTATAGGGTGTCTTTCTTGCCTTTGTGTAATGCAACTGAGCCAAGAATGAAGCAACCCTGAAAATCGCACCATCATCTCCCTAACAGAAAAGTAGGGTTAAGTAACTAGTGGTAACTGGCAGCAAGAAGCTTCAGTAAATCAATCTTGATCCAGAAATCACCGACGAATCCAAGATTCTATGTCATAAAGTCAGAATAATTCGGTTGAGTAGAAACCCAAGAACGATCGCCCTTAGCCTGAGCTTAAATGTCATATCGTGTCAACGAATGACAAACTAAGCTAAAGCCAAACTGATTTTCATTACCCACTCAGAGAGATTACCTGAAAAAAGAGAGAACTGCCCCATGTCCATTGAGTAAGCCAAAATTTGAACCGTATACAGTAAGCCATTGAAGGTTAGAAGCGACAATGAATCATTGAATTTGGTTTTCAACAAGTTGTTAGCGTTACACAACTTTTCAGGACAGAGACTTGCAAGGTATAAAAATTGTTTGGCCCCGAATTGCCATACCAATTGTGTTTTTCTCCCTACAAACAACAAAGTACAAATAGCCCTTTAACTGCAGCCAAGAAATCTGAACCAAAAGTAGCAGAATCAACTGCACGATTCCGTACATCTCCGCATGAGTAACAAGTGCACTTATCTGAGGCTGCTTGTATGAGCACATCCGTCGAGCAACTCATACGACTAGAACTTCCTACCTAACCTATAGAGGAAGACTTCTGTTGAATCCCGGAAAAGTAATTGAATGTGCTTCAGGATTCTAAGGAGAACCCCTCCTCTCTTCCAGACAGTAACTTACGGAAAGCAATCTCCAAGCTAACAGAAATTTAATATTAAAGCACCAACTTTATTAACTTTTCTTAACTCTCCCACTTCTCCTCACTTCCTGAGATTTCGGTGGGCTTTCCCTTTTCCGCACATCTTCAGCTTTTGGTAAATCAACTGGTGCACTCTCCTTGTGCGTCTCCTCAGCACCCATGCTATGATCTGATTCTTGAGATTCCAACTGAGTTCTTCTCTTGCGACCTCTCTGGGAAGTAGATCTCTGCCTATTACTTCCTCCGGTCGATGAATTGGCAATAGTCACACCAGCATTCACTTTGCTCACTCCAGGCTCCGAATTATTCTTTTGAGGTGGAGTGCTATTGCTTGGGACACTTTCGGCTAGTTTCGAATCCATGCGTGAGGAATGGCGAAAGCTCCAACGTGCATTTTCAAACCATTTGCGAACCTGATGGACAGTGATTCCTAACTCTTTTGCCAAGTTTTCTCTCGTCGCTTGTTCTGGATACTGATTTTCCTTGAAGGATTTCAGAAGCCCCTGCAAAATGATCATCATGACGCTTGTTAAGTGAGTATTGTGACAAGATTTAAAGATAAGGATGCCACAAGGATACAAGAAGCATCACAAATGCTAAAAATGTAGTGTCTTTTTACACCTTAGTTGCACATAGTGGGAGCGGGGGGGGGGAGGACATAGAAGCTCCCGAGGTTGGGAGTGCGAAAGGGACGCTTGTATTATGAAAAAATCATCATAGGGAAAAAATATGGTCCAAGTACACTCAAGTGTAAGAAATGAGCTTGTGGTACAACATGTGATTTTCTTTTCAAGATATGAAAACTTGTGCCAGATACATCCCTGATTTTCTATAAAGGATCTACTTTATTTGGACTTTGATAATTATTGAATTATTGTCTGATTATTTTTGTATTTATTTAAAAAAACTTACAATTTTTTGATTTGCGTCAATTTTTTAAAGGCGATTGGTTTGTCTCGACAAGAGACTTCAAAAATGTATAAATTGTATCTAAAATAAAAAAAAGCCAAAACAATGATTGTTTGGGCTTATTTTTCATTTTTAGTGAATTTTTGAGCCTTTAAACATAGTTTTATATTTTCTAAATTACTTTCATCGAGACGTACCAAAAATTCACAAAAAATGAATGCAAAAAAAAAAATTTAGGCTGGCAACTCAATTTGGCTTATATTTTTATTTCATATTTTTTTTGTCTTTATTCTTCTTCTTTTTTGCATTTGTTATTTTTGTCTCAAATTTTTGTGGATTATTGGCCTGTCTCGACAAAAAAAATTTAGAAACTATAAAATTATGTTCAAAAGCTAAAAAAATAATCCAATAAGAAAGTCGGGCCAAATCTAGAGCGCGCGAGCAGGCTCCTAAAGTGGGAGCGGCAGCATTTTAGGAGCTCCCAGCTACTAAGTTTTAAACTAGATCAAAGCTGCAGTTCTTGTGCAAAGGTTATCAGTTTTGTATAATGGATGTCTGCTGCTGCATTGTGTTGCAAGTTTTTCTGCCTAGTTATAAGTAAAATGTGATCACCACCTGGATTCAGAAGTAAAATACTGAGTCAGCATGTGATACCTGAGTTGCTGCTTCCCCAAGTCTTCTATAAGCTGACTTTGAAGTCCTACTAGTAGTAGATCCAAATTTAGCTGGTGAACTATTTGTGCCTTCCGTGTCAATCTTCTTACAGGCTCCTCTATTCGGAGTATGTCCACTCTCTTCTTGGTTTTGCTTTGCAATAGCACCATTAGCATTTGGCCCCTGCATAATCGGAGTCCTTCCGCCAGGTGATATGGAAGCAACTTTCTCTAGCTTCCTTCTCTTTTTTGGTGCATCAGCAGCATCAATCCAATTTTCATCACTTGAATCAGATGAAACATTTCCATATGTATCCTTTACAGATGAAGGTTGGAAACAAACATAGGCAAAAATGAGATAATGAGAGGAAAGCTAACATAATAGACACAAAATGTACCACACAGAACATCCACGAGTATAACAAGTACATATAACACAGCTTTTAAAATACCAGATCACTAATGATAATGTGGAGCACATGTACCACACATCAGAAGCAACTTAAACAAAATTCTTGGAAGTCAATCATTAGAAACATAGACCAGTTTTCCAATATTCTAATGACAGAAAGGCCAAAACACCCAACCCATTATTTCTACCCCTGCCAGGAGACCAAAGAATGAACAATTTCGTTATATAGATTTGGCTCAAGTCCACGAATATCAACAAAATTAAAAAAGAAAAAATTAATACTCCCTGCAATAAAAACAAATACAAGGTCAAAGATGCTTTCAGGAACGAATGTTGGGCAACAGATCTATAACATGATTGTAGAATGAGAACCTCAGAGGGAGATGGTAAAATGGATGTCTGGTAAGACAAGCATCTACATAGAAACAAAAATACGCGTGGTATGGTATGAGTTGACTAATTGAGAATAAGTTGGGAGAAAGAAGATTAAAAAGGTTGGCATGCAATGAGATTGGTAGATATGATCCCTGTCAAACAAGATGCTATGAGAGAGGGAGAACTTAAAGTGACATGGGAGAATGTATAAAAATATATGCGTTCTTGGTTCTAATGAGCATATAGCTCTTGAGAGGGCAGAATGGTATATGAGATTCACACGGCAGACCCCAATTGCTTGAGGCACAAGGCCGGGTTTCTTCTGGTATCATGCCAGACTCCCAAATCCCATCAAATCAAAATTAAACAGGTAAATATGCCAAGAGATGATTTCATAGCATGAGATTCACGTTATGTAAGGACACTCACATCATACAGCTTTTTGTAGTCCAACCTTTCTCCACGTCTCTTCGCAGATACAGGTGCAGCCTCTCCTTGGCCAGGACCCGACTCTAATAAAGATGACAGCTCATCGTTTAAAGATAGTTTTTTCGTTTCACCAACTTTAGGTCTTTCCCTATTAGAGGGTCTGTCGGGTTTCGTTTTATCGAATACAACACCAAAATCATCCGAGTCAGATGTAAAATCAGAACTTGAACTTTCCTGCTTAACCTGCTGATCAAGATCTGGAGCATCAGGATCATATTCATCATCCTCGGAATCATCAGAAGGTAGCTCCACATTCTGATTGCTTTTCGGCGAAGCCCGATTATCTTCTGACGCAGTATAGAAATCAGATTCATCAGAACTAGATTCTTCTCCCTTAACTTTCTCGTCCACCTCCGAACCATCAGGATCATATTCATTATCCTCAGAATCATCCGATGGAAGCCCCAAATTATCCTCTAGCTTATTTCCAGCTGCTGCTGCTGCCGCCGCCTCAGGGAATACCTTCTGCACATGAAAAAAAAAGCACAATGAGAAACATACAAGTAGCCCATTAGTCAATCATTCAATTGTGTGAAATCAGGAGTTACTAATCGACCTCCCATTTGTCCAGAATAGAAAGATTAGTTCCTTGAGAATCATTAAGCAATTCAATGCAGTCAACCTTACAGTCACATCCAGGGCAAAGCCAGCCCTCGTCATCTGGAGGAACTGACAGCGAGAAGGGAAATTGTTAGAAGGCAAAAAAAAAGAGAACAGAAAACAAGGACAAAATTGAAAAAAAATTGGTTGACTCCTATCAAGAGACAGTTTGACACCTACTGTCATCCTTTAATAATGGTGGTTCTAGACAAAACTGGTGGAAACCACGTTCACAAGCACCATCACATAGTATGATGTCGTTGTCAGCTGGCAAATCCGTAGACGCACATTTTGCACAGAATATCTGCCACGGGAAGATAAAGGTATGGGAATTTGCTATGAGAACTATTAACATATACTACCAGAACTAAACTAATATCTAACTACAAGTGAGAGTGTCATAGGAAATTAGAAATGACTTGTTCTATTACGCATTCATACATCCTCACTGTCAATCTGTCCTTCAGAATCAAATAACGATGCCGGAAACCTTCCTTCAGCAATTGACAAATCAAGTCGTTGAAATAGATCTCTTATTTTCAACTTGCAGCGGAAAATTTCCAATTTGGCACGTTGAAGCTCTTTCTCTGGCTTTATTTTTTCCAGGCTGCATAATAACCAAAATAGTCAGCAACAGCAATCACAAAGGAACTCAAGACTCAAATGACAACCACAGTGCCATACGGGGAAAACGCTCCAATATTGATAGCATAAATTGCTTTAGATTACAAACCTCTGCCCTTTCCAACCTTCACCAAGATAGGCATCAATCAAGTTTTGTTCGTACTTCCATCGGTGTAGTAAGTATCTCAGATGCTTTCTAATCCTGGAGAATTCATCAACTGGAGTTTCCTTCATCTGTTTCTTCTTCTTCCTCCTTCTCCTCGTTTCTTCATTAATGCCATTGCTATGCTCTGGCAAATTATTGACCGGCTCAGGAGCTTTAGGTTTCTCTTGCGACCTTGATCGCAAAACTCTAGTACTGCCAACAGAAGATCTAAGTGCATGTTTTCCATATGTTGACTTCGTAGCGGTTCTTCTACCCCTGCCTCCGGACGTACTAGCATTGTTTGCTTCATAATCTGGCGGCGATGCTATTTGTTTGATATCATAATTCTTATCTGGTAATGGTGTCAATTGTTCAATACAAATATTGACTACCGCATCTCTAGGTGCTAATCCCAATTGCCCCAGACTAGATTCTCTCTCATCTTGTGGTGGTGGTCTCAGTTGTTCCGAATTGGAATTTTTTGCTACATCCTCAGATTGTTGGCCAGATTGTTTGATATGGTCAATTTCTACCGTCCCTGTATAAACCAGTCCATTCCGAACGTAGTCAATACCAACCTCTTTTTCTGCCAATATTTCACTGTTTACACCTTCTGGAACAAATACATGAGTTAGTTCTGAGGAATCTTGATTAGCACTTTTCCCTACAGCATCTTCAGGAAGCAACCTTAACTGCTTAAAATTGGAATCTACAGTGGCATCTTCCGGATGTCGCCCCAGCTGATTACAACTCGAAGATCTGGTTAAATCCTCTTGAGATTGTTGTTCTATACCATCAGCCACAGCTTCATTAGGTCTCTTCAATACAAATTCAGCGCTGATCTCATGTTGCTCTTCTGTTGCTTCACTAGCCAAACTTCTAGCACCAAATTCATGGTCTTGTATCGGTGTATTGTGTCTAGGCGGTGATATGTTTCCAGTTTCACTGGCATGTTGTGCAGAAGATGCATCCATAGAGACGAATATCACCAGTCCTATGTCATTCAGGATAGAACAATTCAATGTCAATTTCTTTCAAGAGTCACCCAGAATCAAAGAAAAAGACACCGTGCAGACAGAACTAGGTTTGAACAGTTGTAGTGCATATGATAGATGTGCACGGTCCACCGACAATATAATTTGAAAGCGTGGCCTTGTTGACGAAGTTTACGATTAAGAAAAGCATGATTTGATGCTTATCAAAGTCACATAAAGCTTATTTAATTTTATTTTTCCATCTGTCTTTATCAATTTGTGGGTAATCCAGATGCAATCATGCCCATATGATGTAGGAGTGAGTTGTCTACGGATCTTATCTCATTTTCTAATAGGATGCAGTGTTCGCGCGTCTATCGCCCATTATAGCACTCTTCTGACACCAACCATGAACTTGAGGACCTACGAACTCTGAACGGGTTCTAACAAAATTCCTTTTTCTTGATCTCTATTAGTCCTAGACTCCTAGCAACACATTGACTGATCAAACCCCAATTTCCTTCAGGTTAAATTTCTAATACTATCAATCGAAGTATATTCAGACCTCATTTCTGTTGTGAAACTAGAGAAAGGAGAATTGTATTATTGAGTTATTATGTTACAAAGGGCCAGTACATCAATATATAGAGAAAACCTAGAAACCCTAGGTAACCCTAATTACATGAAAGGTCAATAATACCCTTGCAACTAAACATTAATAACAACTTAACCATTACTATTCTAACACTCTTTTATTTATAGATGAGATTAGGGTTAACCTAATGGGCTCTAACCACCTAGGCCCATTAGGGTTAACATAACCTAATCTATCCCACATAACAACTAACACTCCCGCTCAAACACATGATGCGAGCATGGAGAGCATTATGGGTTTGCCAACATGAAAAAGAGATGCTCCAACTGATGTCTTTGACAACTTCGATTCTCCAACGAAAAAGAGATGCTCCAACTGATGTCTTTGACAACTTCGATTCTCCAACGACTTCAATTCTTCAACAACTTTAATTCTTTGACAACATTAATTTTGGTACCCAGTAGAATATAATTAACAAAGGAATATGGGACAAGTTCTCCCCCTCACGTGCGAACCCCAAATCGCACGGGAAGAGAGAAACAAAGGATCCAACTAGGATCACAACAAGGTGCCACACGGCACAACTTGGGGCCACTTGGCACACCAAACGGAGATTTAACAACCAACCAACAAAAGAAAGACTTGTCCATAAATTCACCAAAAGTCTAAACTGCAGGGACCGAAATCAAATATTGCAAAGTTTGAGAATCAAATATTGCAAAGTTTAGGATTAGGGTTAGGTTTAGGAGACAAAACAGAGATCAAACCAGGCACAAAACAGAGGCCAAACCGGGCAGCAAACAGGCGCAAAACAGAGACCAAACCAGGCACAAAACAGAGACTGAAGACGGGCAGTAACAAAGACTGAAGACGGGCAGTAACAGGGCAGCAAACAGCGGCTGATGGATGGCGAAAACAGGAGGCTGAGGGCGAAAACAAATAATATCAGCCGGGTGAAAACAGCGGTTAGGGTTTGCGAAAACAGCGACTAGGGTTTGCTATTTCTGAGGAAAACCAATGGCGAAAACAGCAGCTCAGCGGCTGAAGTAGGGTTTAGGCAAGGAGGGGGGCGGCTGATGGAGAAACCAGAGGTGGAACAACATCAGACGATAACTACTAGACGATGGCGACTAACACTAAAGACCAAACGATCAGTGATGCAACCGGCGGACGGCGGCAAGGCATAAGCCGCCCGCCGGAAAGCGAGTATTCCACAGGCCTAGATCTTATACTTTGATACCATGTTGTGAAACTAGAGAAAGGAGAATTGTATTATTGAGTTATTATGTTACAAGGGGCCAGTACATCAATATATAGAGAAAACCTAGAAACCCTAGGTAACCCTAATTACATGAAAGGTCAATAATACCCTTGCAACTAAACATTAATAACAACTTAACCATTACTATTCTAACACTCTTTTATTTATAGATGAGATTAGGGTTAACCTAATGGGCTCTAACCACCTAGGCCCATTAGGGTTAACATAACCTAATCTATCCCACATAACAACTAACACTTTCCTTTCCAATAACAAACCAAAAGCTTCCATAACCTTAAGTGCATTTCATGATTAAATTGTATACCGAATTGCTCTGACAGATTAGTGCTTTTCTCTATTGGCTTGCATTAGAGTTCGCAAGAAATAATAGTAGTGAAATACGTGTTTTTCCCGTGTGCACAACATGAAAAGGGTTTTTGTTGTATAGATTCTTCTTTCTCCTTTCGAATTCGAAATAGAAGTCGTATTCGGAATAGGAATAGGAAGAGGCATCGGCATCCTTCAAAGGCTCCGATTTGAACAATCAATTACTAATCGATAGGAACGCAAAGGCTAGAGCAATAAGGAGATCTTTCTAAATTGAAATATCAGTTGAAAAAATGCATCACGAAAGATATAGACTAAAACAATTCCATTTGCTATCTCGAATCCAAAGAACAAGCCGGTGTGTGTCAATAGGAAAACAAATCTACTGTCCAATCCATGGAAGGTATATCGTTTGTACGCACCTCTCAAAAGAAAAAACTACATATGCAACGTCGGCTTAGTTGCTAGCACCATGGTTAGGCACTATACCAATAGTAGCTTAGCATCAAGAATCGACGACTTTTTCAACACCCGAAGGTAGCCGCACAAGCCTAAGAGAGAGTGCAAGGGGTGTTGGTTCCTTGATTATTTTAGTATATCTTCCTTATGCCTGCCCTATTCCTTCCCTATTCTCTAGATCCGCTTCATTTTTTAGCTATACCCACTTGATTAGGATCCGAAAGGCTGTAGGGCTTCCGTTAGATATAGCGGTTCTTCTATTTAGTTACCATACTAACCAAAAGAAAGAGGAAGCCGTGACACATTGCAATCAAAGGCACTATAGTAGCTAAGCACGCCATGCCATTCCTATTCCCACAACGAAACTGCCAAACCGTTCTCTCTTTACTCTTTCTCAAATAATGGGTGTTTTGTATTGCATCAAACCCCCTCACAGCGTAGCGATCCAACTAAAGATTTTGATTCCAGTGGAGGCAACTATGATCATTGTGGCTGCGGTGAAGTACGCACGGACGAGTATCAAGTCTAAGCCCACAGTAAACATATGATGAGCCTGAACAAGAAATCCAAGAATACATATACTGATCATGGCATCAAGCGAGTTCAATAAAATAAATAAGGTGGGTGGGGGTGCCTCTTCTACATTCCGCAGGAATGGTATCTGGGCAGTCCTCATCAATACCCTAGGAATCCCTTTTTTATAGATTCGGAGAGTTTGCCCTTTGCTATACTTCTAGCTCAATAAGATAAGTCACATCTTTCTCATTGATTTCCCTATTGGGAGACGTTGGATCCACCTGTTAAGCTAGGGTCTGGTGGGCTTAGATTATAACGAAAGAGTAGCAGGGCAGCTGAAGTTGTCTATCACGAGAGGCCACCCTTATTCAACTAGAATAGATAGAGTGACGAAGTGAATGCCGAGTCCTAAAGGCAAGTTGTTAAACTCTCTTTTACATTCAACTAGCTACCCTACCTTACCTCCTACCAGAAGAGCAGTCAATTGATCATGTCGATAATGTAATAAAAGCTATCTATATTACAAATAAGGATGGTGTGGACCCTAATAAACATATTTTCACAAGAACGGCCATGATTGATTTGATTTAACGGTTGAGATTCACTATAAAAAAGTTACACAATAAGCTTAATTAACTAGCATTTATTAGCCCCACAACTTTCAAAAAAACAATAATAAAAGGTATATTAATGCTCACAATTGCTCTCTCTCCCTCCCTCCCTCCCTCCCTCCCTCTCTCTTCATCTAGTTGAATACTTTATTTTACTAAGTTAATTAATTTCTACGAATAGTTACTTTTCAAGATATAGCACATACATATTTTCTCCAAAAACTATTGCGTGGTCCAGACCAATCTATATTATAATACACAACGATGTGGGGCTCTCCCAACACATTTTTACAACTACAACTGAGATTCTTTTGATCTAATAGTTGACGTTCACTACAAAGAAATTTACAACAATGCAACATAGTAACAACTTGAATAATAATAACTAAATTAGAATCCTAACATGCATTTGATACTGTTGGTAGTAGACACGAATAAGCTATCCCTAACAATGATCAACAGGATAAGTCGGGGACGGGTAGAGAGTGGGGTATACTAAATACCTAAGGAGATAGCGATTGGTCTTCCTTTGCTTCTTGTACCAATGAGCCTGATTATCCCTAACCCCAATGTGAGTTTTTAAATATTGACTTGCTCCCCCACCGTGACTGAACGTGACCATAAGTCAGTTGGTTTCGTGATAGGAAGGTCTAGAGCTCAAAATAAAGAAAAAAGAGAAAAAGTGCCAAAATCTAAGAAAAGATATAAATTCTCTCGAGCCTTGACCGAGGATGGGATACACGTCCTGCCTCAAACCCCACAAAAGTGGACCTAGGTCGTGAAAGAGGTTACCGATCATTACCTTAAGGAGCTAACAGGTACCCATAACCAAACAAAGTAATTTGAGTTTAACGAAGAATTGGGAGCGATGACCCTTCTTGGAGATAAACCCATTCCTATTTCCTACTGACTTTGACTTAGTCTTATCTTATTCTTTTCTTATCTCCTTTTCCCCGAGACAGTAACCCTAATCCCACAATTTCCTAGGTTAATGGCCATCAGGTAATCCTCCTTTTCACCGAAAGATGATACGGAGAAAGCATGAGAAGACAGACCTTCTTGTTAAGACTTGTTGGAAGCAGATAAAATAGTATAGGGCGGAAAAATACGCTATGGTCTTGAAAGGAAAAAATAAAAAACAACAATCTAGGATGCATTATTTCTCTTTACATTCCAAATGAATTTTCTTTTGATCACTTGAGAAGTAGTAGTAGGAGTTGGCCTGGGGAGTAGGTAGCGCACTAATTCGATCCGGTATGAAATTCTTTTGTTTCTCAATATGATCTCTATCATAATCCTATTCCCAAAGAACCACCAGTTTACAAATATTATTAACCACGTAATTTAGTGAGTGGTGCCAAATCTTTCTACGGATTGCTTTTTCCCCCTCTTTCGCCATCAAAGTGCCTATGATAACAGTTCATATGTGGTTACCCTTTTGTATTCAAATCCGGTTTATCTCTCCATTTATTGATTGGAGTTTTGGGCTTGTCGAGGTGGGTGGGCATACTTGAACATAGCATTTGCTAAAAAAGACGGGAGGGAAATAGACCCCCTCCCCCTCTCCTTTCACCCGCATAAAAAGAATCTTCCGCCCTTTCTATCTCTATCTTTTAATGATTCCGCAGATACAAAAGAGTCAATTTCGGCGTTCGATTATTTTCTAAAAAAGAAATCGAGCTAAATTTCAACTTTAGGTTTTGTGAATTAAGGAGGAAGTAACGCAACCCCAAGTTGGTAAAGGGAACAAACAACCCCCCCCCCCCCCCCCCCCCCCCCCCCCCCAGGCGAAAGAAGCCACTCCGCTATAAGGAGCAATATTCTTGTCCATGTGCAAATAGCATCTTCCTTGCCTTGTCTTTAGGACTCTTCCAGGACTTCCTTAATATCAGTTATAGCTCTTTAAGGGACCTATATCAGTCAGGTAACAAAGGGAAACGCTCCTTCCACTCTCAACAAAACGTTCAACTTGTGCTTCTATAAATAGAATAACAAAGAGATGTGCTAGAAAACCCATAAAACTAAGTAGTATTAATAGCTTCACGGGCAATCCAACCCCATAGAATCCGCTAGACCACATTAGATATTCACTTGCCCCTCGCTCTCATAAGTATCATACCAAATCCCCTAAAAAAGACTCCAACTTGAAAAGATAACACCTAGAATGCGGGAAAGGCTATGAGTTTACTACGATAAGTAGATACGCAATTTCGATTGTGATTAGATAACCAAAAACCAGATGATGCACGCTGTCCGTATATCTATCTCCATTATTGGCTTCTCCCGATGGTTGATCGAGTAACGAAAATGCATATCAATTAGTATAGATAACGATACGACCTATTATGATATACAAATTTCGAATTGAAGTCTCCCCGAGTTTGAAAGAGCAAGCACGATAGAGACGGCCTCTCTCCCTCGGAAAGTCTGGAACTCGAGTTAAGTTTAGGTCGGCCTCAAGCTCATACTGATCTTGGGTTCAATACAGCAGGACCCTCCAGGACGCAGCAGGCAGATTCGCCAACTCACCCAGCCACGATGCATGATGGAAGAGAGCTAGCACAAAATGGAGTTTCCCTCTTGGGTGAGGCCCGCATCCGGGAACAATCTTTTTCTAGACTTTCTCCCCCATGTTGAACTTTATCTATATTACCTTTTTATGCAGTGCACGGGAAAGCCTTTATTGGTAGACCTGGACATATTCCATGGCGCGGAGTCTCTTCTCATTTAATAGCTCCAATTGTTGGGTGAAAAAGGGCGAGGAGTTCAAAGAGACCATATTGCACTAAAGTGAAGAAATGTTCACATTTTCAGCTGAGAAAGTTAGAACCTCACCTAAATCTAATACGATGCATTATGTTCCTCCGATGTTCTTATTTCCAGCTTGTGAAGCTTAAAACGTAGCATTCATCGAGTATTGACAAGCGGAAGTTGCAGTGTGTTTATTTCCAGCAGTTGGCATCAGATTAGACCAAATCAACCCAATAGACTGAACCATTAATCCACCCTCAAATCGTAAAAGTACAGAGAAAAAATGGAAAAATAAAACACCCAATTACACCGTTCCAGCATCAAAATCGTAAACGGGAGACAAAAAGTAGGCCAAGCAAAACGGACGCGGTCCGTAACCTCAAGTCCCAGAACACCAATCTAGAATTCAAATCTTTGTTTTCCACTTTACTGAGCAACAAACGAAGCATTACAAGTAAAAACAATTCAAACATTTGCAAATAAAATAAAATCAATCCAGAAGCTTACCTTTTTTCCTCTCCCTCTAATCTTGTTTTCCACTGCAAAGAGAGAGAAGGGGAGGTTGAGATTAAGAACACACGGTAGAGAGTAGGAGAGAGATAGAAATGAGAGAATTGCTGCCTGTCAGATCGCATCGAGAGGTGCAAGGTTTCTCTATGAGATGAGGCTATGTCGGCCTAGAAGGTCGCTATTCTTTTTGTGTTCCCGAGACTTCCTCTCGCCGCCGATAAAGAAGAAGCGGTCCGAGTACATTTCGCATAGGGCTCTGATGGCATGCGCCGCTATTGTGCGCTTGCGGCGTACAAAAAGGACTCCCCGGAGTCGGCAGTCACAGCGGCCTCGGTGACTGGACCAGAAAAAGTGGGCTGGCCCATGAGCCTGCTCTTGTATTTGTTTACATGGGCCTTATGTCGGCCTGTTTACTTCTATGAACCGAACTCTTTTAGATGTGGATCTCTGATTTGTCAATGAAAGGCAAAGTAGGCTACCGTTCTTGGGCTTTCGGCCCAATATGTACAGTTTCTCGAGCCAGAAAGCCCAGTACTTGCATTGACAAAATGATGAGGTGCTGGACAATACACAACTTAACCCAATTGCCCACTTCTTTTTTCTCTGTCACATGGTAAGATGTTAGTATATATGTTAGTTGAATTAAATTATTAGGGCAGATTAACGTCGTTCCATCTATTTAAACTTGAAATATCACATACGGACACTTAAGGGATTCAGGGAGGCTGTAGTATACATTATTGTAGTGCGGACTAAAACGACTTTGCATTCAAAACTATATCGTTTTAATTTATTACATGAATTATTATTAAAATACATGAGAATCAAAATGATGTAGTTTCGAGAACAAAATAGATAAAATTAAGTCGTTTGGTTCACACTATACGCGTAAATCCAGAAATTGCACTATAGCTCCCCTAAATCAGAAAATTGAGCTAAATACCACAAAAGATGCAGAATTCAAATAGTTAATCGCGGAGTATATTAATTTAGATTTGGTTCTATAACAAAGTAGAGATACAGTAATATCAATTTGATCCCACGGATGCAATTTGCATAGGTACATTAGAATAAATATAAAAACTTGGAAGTAAAAAGTGGAATTACCTAGAAGGCGGCTTATTGGCTTGACAAGCCTGATACATACCAACAAAACTGCTACTTCTAACCCCATGGAGGAGGGAGGAAGATATTTATGAGTGGCAAAAATCTCTTCAATTAGAAACTACTATTCTAATTGAATTTTGGACACATGCATTTTGATCCCACGTTTATCAACAGAATACCTTAACAACCTTATTATTATTTTTTTAATTTATTAATGTTCATGATTAATTACAAAAAATCAAATTATTTGACCTTATTGATTATTAGTCTGAGCTCGTCCACGTACTCCAATATTTTTTGGTGCAAAAAATAGATATGTAAATATGATACTTCACATACATTGTGTCCCGGATCTACTAGATCCATGTAGAAAAAATATAATGCAATAGATTCAAAGAGACAATAAAAAATACAGAATATATACATCTAATTTTTATTAAGAACGGAAGCAACAATAAATACATAATTGAAACTATAATACAATAAAAGAATCAAAATACGAAAATAAATACAATTCTACCGAACAGAGTCCTGTGTTTAACACAGTTTCTTTAAGACTAAATTGCCGCCTCACCATGGATGTTGGAAGATAGTTTTGGTGTCGTCTCTCAGGATAAAATGACTCAGCGAACTAGGTAACACTTAACCTCGTTCGTTTGTCGAACTTACTCATACCTGACTCTCTCTCATTTGAAGAATGAACTCAAGATAGACAAAATTTCGTTAGATGTTCTGATTCCAATACTAAAAACGAGCTTGGTATATAAACGCCTTTGAGTTACTAGCAATGAATAGAGTTAGAAACGGAATGACCTCTGGATAATACATGAATGACCTTTGGATGGTACATGAATGAGACATCACGGAGCATTATGGTGACTCTTGGAGTGTGAAATGACCGAGACTTTTCGGTCTCCGGTGTTCCTTTCATTCAAACTATTTGAATTTTCAACAACTAAATCCACAATCTTCTGCAACTTTTTTCACCGTACTTATGATGGGGCTGAATAATTTGGAGCCTTGACCTATCTAACCCAAGACTACAAAATCAACCCCTAGTTGGTAGCAGTACTCCAAGCTTGACCATGCTTTAGTGAAACAAAGACTACTAGAGAGGAAGAATCTTCTGGGAAGGAAACACACAGAAAAGCTTAACCGGCAAAGCATTCTTGCTTTCTTAAAGGTAGTGGCAAAATGTTCAGTCACCTACCCGCCGTTTGACCGGAAAGTCCTCGGCGACCTACCTACCTGTGTGCGCACCTTAGAAGTTTTGCCGACATTTTTTAAAAGCACTTGAGTTGTTGGAAGACCTAAGAACAAGTCTATCCGTTTGTTTTAAATGGCATTGGCAAAATATATTTTTTAGTCTCACCGTCGGAACTAATATTATGAGTTTGGAAAAAAGGGCCGAAATATAATTTTTTTTATAATTTTCAAAAAAAGATAAATACTTAGGTCTTAAATTTTTTTACATTTTTTGAAACGGCCCGCCCCCGATTTTGCCCCTGGTTTATTTTGTAAAAAAAAAAAAGGGTTGTTCTATTATTACTATATCATTTTGAAGTAATCACTTTGAAGATGATATAACAAGTAAGACAATGATCAAATTTAATGTCAAATTTGACATAAAAAATGACAGAGTTAAAATTTGACGGGATGCCTTCTAGTAGAAAGAAAGTTTAAACTTGAATACTCATCTTATACGTCTATCTACATCATTTTGTACTAGCTAATAGAATAGAAATCACCCGAGTTAGACACCTAGACGAATGCCGAATGATTCTAGTTCGATTGGCATCAAATTTTCATATCACACTAACCCAAAGGCAAAGATGAAGAACCCTTTGATCAAACTGGAAGGCAACGAAGGTTTGGGTTGGAACCCTCAACCAGTGGATAGAGAGAACAGAAGCGACGGAAGCACCCCAAGTCCACCCATTTAAAGTGAAGTTCGCACAAGGGCTGAGAGGATTTTATCATTCTTTATGCCAAATTTTAGACTTTGATGTGACATTGTACTAAAGATGTGTAAGAAAAAATATTGCGAACAAGTTGATCGGATTCTATTTTAGAAAATAATTTCATTGAATCAGTAATTGAATTACAGAATAGAATTACAATAGAAATTCGAAAACAAAAATACATTACCAAATTGAGTCCTGTGAAATCACAGTCTCCGTAAAACAAATTTGTTTGTCTCTCAAGGTAAAATGACTCACTCGACTGATAGAATACCTACCTATCGACTGCCTGTCTTGCTAAATGTATTTGTGTCTTTCTCTCCACAAAACACGAAAAACCAAAAGGAAATCGTATAAACACAAAACTTCCAAATCGTTCTTCTCCCTCAAAACCAAGAACCAGATTCACTATAAATAGAATTCATAAACTTTTGAAACTACTATAAATGAAGGGATTAATAGGACTATTGTTGAACATCAATGACGCAATTGATGGACATCAATATAGGCATGAATGAGTTGTAACGGTTAAGACCTTTCGTTATCTTGTTAGACCCTCTCGTATCCCAATTTAATTAACAACACTTCTAAATTTCCAACAAGATGAACTTGTTCTAACATGTTCGGTAATATGGGTAGAGGTCAATGCAGATTGATGTATCTTATCGTGTTCGAATCGTGTGAAGTCAGTTCGTGTCAAAAAATACTCAATGCCAAATCCTATCGGTTTAGCTAAAAGGTGTTGTTTATGCTAACACTAATATGGCCTATATTAAACCGTGTGGACCTAAATGTGACAGCAGTCACGGCACATAAAAGGTGTCATCATGGTCTTTGGTTATTAATGGGCTACTTATGTTGATTTCGGGACAGATTTGCATTAACGAGTGACAAGATTTTCGGGTCAAGTCCATTATTTTGCGGGTAAGATTTTGTGTTGACTTTGAATTTTTAGATTTTTATCAGAATTCCACTAGTTTAAATAATTAAATCCATCTAATATATCACAAATAGACAAATAATAGTTTTTAAACTTTATCAATGAAAAGCTTTTATTAAAAGCTTATTTTTGGACAGCATCGTAATAAATTATGCACCATGATTTTTTGTGATTAGCAACAAAAGTTTAACTTAAAGTATCATCTCGTTGCGGTCAATCATGAAAATAAGTTTTCACATTTATTATGAGTGCCTCAATTACCTCAAAAAATTATCAAATTGGTCCGTCACTGCCTCGAACTAATCCCCATACCCCCTGCCATTGCCTTTCTCTACACGTTTATCGTAAGAATAAAATAACTTCAAAAGTTGTTGTCGAATAAGACCCATCAAATTTTGAGCCGGGGACTTTATTATACACAATGAATAGAAGGGTGTGTTGTGCGTGCTAAAATACTACTACTATTTTAACCATTAAAATACTGTTCAAATAATATACCACCATTTGGATAGTATTTCCGTGGCCAAAACCATAAAACTTGGGAATCTTGCTGTGTATTGAGGACAACAGCCTTGTTTTGTGATAACCAATCCCATAGTAGTCAATGGTCTAATAGAACAAATCTCGAAGAGAACAATACACTAACCGAAACCTCTGGTTGTTCTTTCTGCATAGATTTTCCCTTGTGATGACTGATGATGTTATAATAGCTAATTACATAGACAACCCTAAAAATAAAAAGAATATTATATTTAATAATTATTTAAAAGCGGAACGAGAAACAAGGCAGAGGTACTCAGATCTGTCTTCGACCCATTCCCCGTTTATTTTCTAAATTTCACCTCCAATCTAACCCGATTTTCAAAAAAATTCTTGAAACTCCAATCCAAATGGAACAAAGAACAAGACTGAGCGAATCAATTTAGATTAAATTGTCATCCCTGTACAACATATCTTATTGTGTACAACTCAGCACTCGTGTACCTTGGTATTGTTTTGTGTCACAAATGGCCCCTCCTATTTTTGTCGACGCGTTGGTCCGCATTCCCTTACACGTGCATACGTTGGTCCCATAGAATTTGACTAGACACTAAAAACGTGAAGGAACAAAAGCAGTTTCCATCATCCTTCCCCAAGTCCCCACGTTCCTTCCACTCACTACAGGAGGTAAAATGTGTTAAACGGAGTTTGGGGGCAACTGGGTCGTGCCGTACACAGTGCACGGTAAAATATATTGTGTATTAAAATAATATTTATTTTAATATACAAAATATTATTCAAACAATTAAAAATTAGAACAATGTTCGAGTAATATTTTTTACAACAAAACAACGGCATCAGGGATGTTGTGCAGCAGACTCGTACTTTCATGTTAAATGTTGGTGGAATCTTATTTATTACACGTTTATTTTTTTGAAAGGATATAATAATATAATAACGCACTTTTTCTTTGTAGAAAACCGAGCCAGATTCCCATTTCCCTAAATTTTTCGGAATTATTAGCACTATTTTTTATTATTGACTTTGTATTAAATTTTTAAATCATTTATCTTAATAAAAAGAATCTAAATAGTTAAAAAAAATACTAAAAAAAAGTTTTAAAAAGATGATTTTCTTACGATCTTTTGTATCGTTATTCTTGTTTTATTTGAATTTTTTTTAAATTTCAGTTTTTTTATTTTTTAAATTATTTTCGTTGAGACGAATGAAATTTTTTTTTTTAAATCAATGAAAACTTAATCAAAAAATTACGAAACGTTCTCTAACAAATAATTTAGTACAAAGAGTAGCACTACTAAGCAACACAGTTTATGAAACACTTTGCTGTGACCTTCATTACAGGATCTATTTTGTTAGCTACAACATGTAGGAGTACAAAGAAATAATATATCTTTTAGTAAATAACACTAATTTTCCTTGAGGTTTTTATAAAAATATACTAATTTCCCCGTAGTTTGATAAATTACTCTAACTTCCTTTACTTTTAAAAGTATTATACAATTACCTCCTTTACTGTTAAAATAAGCCAAACACCGTTAGTTCAGCTTCTAAGACTTTAAGTTCAGAATTTTTTTCGGTCAAACGAACTGCAATATAATTCATATAATGTTTAATCTTGCTTGTGCTGAATTTTTGACATTTTTTTTGAATCAACACAGGTTATTTTGGACGTGACGAAAATTTATTGTGACTTTTTCTCTCCATTTTTTAGTCTTACATCCTATGGAACTTCCGTAGTACTTAATCTTATCTTTCTCGAAAGATGACACTGTTAAGAGAAAGATAAAATTAAGTAATTATCGGACTTAAGCTATGCGAGTCCATCGATACCTTCAAAATTCAAACCGACGAAGTTTCATGTTTTGTTCAACTAAAAGTAGCTAGCCACTTATTTATACTTTTATATTAGTTGACATTAGAACCACTGTGTGGCTCCCTTATCATCAAGTAGTGAATTTAGGTCTTTGAAAGAAAGTTGGAAGAAAATGGTGTGTGGTAGCTGAATTTTCTGTTTTGTGGACCTTTCATGAGGTTTACTAGACCAAATTGGACCACTTGGTGGGCGGGAAACCTAACTGTCGGCTAGAAATCGTAACAAATAGCCAATTTTTGTTTCATTTTGGTCTAGTCTGTTGTGGAAGGAGAAAATATCAACTCGTGCTTCGCCAACTTGCATGTTTCCACTAAATTCGTCCGTGTCGACTTTGAATTCTTTTAAGAGAAAAAAAACTGTCCAGCTAGTGGACGGTAAATTTAATCTCTAAGAGATTAGTTGATGTGCGCGTAAACTAACCGGAGACTCTGAGTTATCAAAAGAAAGGAAACAGTAAGGAAAATGCAATTTTTGATACATTTTCATTTTTTTCCCTACCAAAAGCCATCTTTTTTGACAATAACTTTTTTTATTTTACTTGTATTATCAAAAGAGAAAAATACCCCGGCCGGTTCATTCCTTTATTTTTTCTTTATAACTTTTTAATTTTTTATTAAATTTAAAATCCAGACACGGTCTCCTTATTCTGGTAAAAAATTCTAGAGTTAATAAAAAGTTGCTAAGTATTCGAGCCTAATGTTTTTTTTCTGATAACTTAGAGTTTCTGGGTCAGCTAAGACCACCTCAACGTTTAAAGCCAGAACAAATCGCTGCATGAACTGACTGTATAAGATTTGATAACAAGGGCAGAACCAAGATTCAACGTTTGGGGGGCTAAGATTTTTTTTTTTTGGAAATAGAGGAGGCCGAATGTAATTTGAATGGGCTGAAATGTGATTTTTAAATAATTTTCAAAGTTTATATCTAGATCTTAATTTTTTTTGAAATTTTTGGAAGGGCCCGGGTCCCCCCGGTCCCTTACTAGCCACCTTTGATTGATAACATCTAAGAGGCTTTAAACCGGAGATCTTAGATCTTAGAGATCTAGAGAGTAAACCTTTAAGTCTCAACTTTAATTACTAAGCCGCCCGTGATTGCCAGTGTGCACTATAATATTTTGGTGTATTGTAACCATCACACTTGAAACAAATTCCCCTTGTTTAGTGTAATTAGTATGTAAGGTCACCCATCTTAATCAATGATGTGGTCGAACAAAACAACATGGCCAAACACATGCTTTGTGATGCTAATTCATGATCTGACTTAATCAGGATAATTCCTAACCTATTCGCTGGACACATCAGTTTAGAGTTGTAACAAAAGACTATGGTGTTGGGATTATGTTAGGACAATTCAATGCAAGTGGTAAAGGGAACCACCCATGAAAGTGACACAAGCTTGAAACTCCCTAATCAAAACTCTCTTTCTATGGAGGAGTTAGAAATTAATGGATCGATACTTACCGACAAATCCCGTTTCTTTGGTTGAAATTTTCGAGATAGATGATTTGTCGAGCCTGATTGGATGTTTTAGTGATAAAAGAAACCGACAATGAAAGTGACACAAGCTTGAAACTCCCTAATCAAAACTCTCTTTCTATGGAGGAGTTAGAAACTAAAGGATCGATACTTGCTGACAAATCCCGTTTCTCTGGTTGAAATTTTCGAGATAGATGATTTGTCGAGCCTGATTGGATGTTTTAGTGATAAAAGAAACCGACAATGAAAGTTACACAAACTTGAAACTCCCTAATCAAAACTCTTTTTTTAAGGAGGTGTTGAAGTTAGTGGATCCTTGTCGACAAATCCTGTTTTTCTAGTTTAATCCTTGATCTTCTTTTTTTTGCATGATGTATATAGTAAAATAGATTAATTTATTATTTTAATAAATGTCGCTTATATAATAAAGAGAGATGCTAAAATAAAATTTCTGAAATAGATGATCTATCGAATACAAAAGAGTAATACTCTTGTTAATTTGTTGGGTGTTTTAGTGGTAAACGGACCAACCATGAAAGTGACACATGCTTAACTCCCTAATCAAATTAAATCTTTTTTTAAGGGGGAGTTGATATACAGCCAAACAAATTATTTTGTAATTTTGATAAGTATTACTTATATTAAGAGAGATGATAAAATGAAATTCTTGAAATAAATAATGTGTCGAACACAAAAGAGTGATACTCTTGTTAATTGGTTGGGTGTTTTAGTGGTGAGGGGAACCGACCATGAAAGTGACACAAGTTTAACTCCCTAATCAAACTCTTAATTTAAGGAGGAGTTGAACTTAATAAAAAAAAGGTTAAACCGACCGTTTTTCTGGTTTAACCCTTCTTTTTGTTGCACGATGTATATAGTATAATTATTTTTTAATTTTAATAAATATCACTTGTATAATTAAGAGAGATAATAAAATAAAATTTTTGCGATAGATGATCTGTCGAGCACAAAAGAGTGATACTCTTGCTAATTGAAACTCTTTTTCTAAGGAGGAGTTCAACCTAATGCATATATATACTTACCAAAGAACCATGTTTCTCTGGTTTAAACCTTATTCTTGTCGCACGATGTATACAGTTAAACTGATTAATTAAGAGAGATGATAAAATAAAACTTTTGAGATAAATGATCTGTCAAGCACAAAAGACCAATTGAAACTCTTTTTCTAAGGAGAAGTTTAACCTAATGCATACACTTATCAAAGAATTCCGTTTCTGTGTTAATCCTTCTTTTTATTGCACGATGTGTCCAGTGAAACATATTAATTTTTTTAAATATTAATAAATATCACTTCTATAATTAATAAGAAAGATGACTAATTAAAATTCTCGAGATAAATAATCTGTCGAGCAGAAAATTAGAGCTAGCGATACTCTTTCTAATTGGTTGGGTGTTTTAGTGGTCCAAACTCCCAACTACCAAATATTCTTCAACAACAAAGTTGAATGAAAACACTTTACTTGTCCCTTATTCTTTTGCTTCTGAGTAGTTGTTCATAAGTCAAGGTCTTTAAAGCTACAAAAATTTCCATGGAATCCTAATTGGGGAAGCAAAAACAAAAAGGTGGAAAAATTGACCCCTTCTTGCTTGTTCTGTCCAACTTCTACAATCCCCATCTGACTGAGCAATACCTCCAGATCTGGACACTACAACTGGTCTTCAAATTCAAACGTCATTTGCGTGGATTTTGGTACAAGTTATTGCGTTTTTTCATATTTAAACAACCATTTACTTGTAAAAATCGTAATGTGAACTGATAAAAAATATTATCTGCTTTAAGCGTGTTAAACATAGTTACCACATCACTTAAACATGTAAAATAATATTTTTTGACACTTGTTTTGAACTTTGAAACTGATTTTTTAGATTAATTTAATAAGGTTAGTGACATTAAAGTTTAATAATGATTGTGGTACAATATGAGTCATGCACCTACCATGCCTAGTTTCAAGTGCTTTGGTCATTAACTTGTTGAGTCAATAGGCAATAAACAAAGCCTTTTTTTTGGTTTTGTTTTGTGTGTTAGTTGGTTAAAAAGAACAAATTTGAGCATGCCAAACACTAGGAGGAAAAAAATATTACAACAACTTGAAGTAGTTACAAGAATGACATATGCAGGCTTTTTTTTTTCTTTTAAAAAAAATCCCATTTTATACTTTTGTTCTTAGTTAATAAAAAATATTTACATTGAGACACAATGTCGGCTGTTAAGTAGTAGCAGTATTGTTAGTCTATTTAAAATAAAATAAAATAATAAAGACAAATTATCCTCGACCCTTTTGTTAGGGGTCAAAAGTTTAGAATGAATATGGTAGATATAATACGAAGGGGATATAAAAAAATCAAATTTATTACAGATGTATGAATAGTTCTATAGGGTTTGTTTAAGTATTTTTTTTAGAAATAATTATATGATAGATATGAGTTGGTTTGTGACATTTTTATAACTAATAATGATATTGGTAAATTACTCACGTAGTTTCTCAAGTTTGGATATAGTCTCAATTTGGTCTCTACCATTCAAGATGGCTTAATTTTGATATTCAATTTTATTTTTTGCTCCAATTAACTTCAATAGTTAATGGCCGTTTATTTTTCCGGATGAAAAGTCAAATGTTGATTTATGTTAAGGACTACTAGAGTAATTTACCCTAATAATATTTGCATACATAAAATATGGATAGACAAGGGTTGCCATCACTTTATCACTCTCCAAAGAGATAAAACATCTTCCCAATATACAGGGATGGAGCCAGGGAGGGGCCAGTAGGAACCGTCGCCCCTGCAAGAAAAGAAAAATCCTTTATTATTACATAGAAAAAAAAAATTCTATGAAGTATATAGGCTCGTCCCTACTAAATACTTTGGAAAAAAAATTCAAATAGTAGACTCGCCCCTGCATAGTAATATTTCTTGCTCCGTCCTTGCCGATATAATTATCAGAATACAAGAAAAAAAATCGTGGGTTTACGAGGCCTTTGGAGAAATAATAAAAATACTTGCACCTACTTATTTATGCAAAAACTGCAACTTAAGCCTATTTTATTACTAGAGAGACATATAATAATGGTTGTTAAGGGAATATATTTATTGTACTTTTTTTCTGGTATCAAGCGCAGGCAGATCTAGCAAGGTCCGGTGGGGGTTCAGGCACTCGCAAAATTTGTATTATTAATTTATAGTGATGAGGTCCATAATTATAGCTAGAAATTGTGCACTAAATAATTTACAAATAGAATTTAAGGACTTTAATTTGAATAATCTCATCTTGGTCCTTAAAAAATTCTCTTGAACTTTTCATATAAAAAATTAAATAAATTAACAATAAAAAACTGTTATATAGGAGGAGAGAATTAGTAATTAATTCTTACCCTTCGACGAATTTTCATTCGTTAATCTCTTAGTAAAAAGTGTATAAGAATGACCAACTACGCTAATTCTAGTTGGTTAAGTAAATATTTTTCCGAACCGCCAATTTTGTTCCAAATTTCTAATATGAAATTTTTTACTAGCTCATTGGTGATCATGAAAACTGAAATTTAAAAATACTTTAGTACAATAATACTGTAGTGCAGTAAAACAGTCTAATTTTATCACTATTTAAATCTGTTCAGAGTTTAATTAGATTTACATTAATTTTAAAATATTGAAATAGCTTTAAATATATACTCCATAAATTATTTTGTCGCATTACAACACTGTAATCCAAAAGTAGAATATATTACCCGGAAACCTTATTAATTAACTGATTCAATGGTTTTTTAAAAGTTAAGTCGGCTGCATTATCTCGGCATACACTGTTTATTAAACTAGTTGGATCTTAAGTATAGTTGTTGAGCCAATTAACAATATCATTAGTCAGACTAATTTGTACAACTAATCCAACCGTCATTAGTTAAACACCCCAGGGAATCTCTGTTACTACTCTAAGCTAGTTGGAGTTTCTTTTCTTATTGATTTTCTTCCTCGTCTAGTTCTGGACTTTGAGTTCCTGTTGAGCATTAGCACACGACGAAGAGTCGTAGTGCGTCTCGGTGGAATTCTTTGAGATATGGTCACCCACGATTTAAATTGCTTATTTTATAGAACTTATCGAACATTTTATTTGTGCTAAAAAATCAAGTTAATTAAACATCGGTAATCAAATCATCAGATAATATATATGTTTTAATTTTTTTAAAAAATGAAGAGTTACTAAGATTCAAAAAATAAACTTTAACATGAATTTATCTTTGATCACAAGGTAACAAAATCCAATTAACCTGATTTTTAATTCAGGTGAAGCATGATGAAAATTTTATAAAATAAAAGACTTAAATCGTGATATTCCAAAAAAGTATACACTAAAATGCGCTACAACTATATAGTGTAAGGTGCACTTGAGGAACCAAGTCGTCTATTTCATTCAATCCCAATTTTGCTATCGAATAGAGGAGTGCTAAGCTCCCAAGAAAAAATTTCTGAAACTTTTCTGAATTTAAAATCAAAGGTTATGATTAACTTGAGTTTGTGGACCCCACGAATTCAAGTAAATAATGACCTCTAATTTTGAATTCGGAAGAGTTTTGAGATATTTTTTTTTGGGAGCCTAGAATTTCTCTATCGAGTAACGGAAATTTTAAACATTTGTTGGAGAATAAGGAAAGAAGCTACATTAGTTCCTAAATTACTATACTACTATCTTAGATTTATCACAGATATATAACTTCGTTAAAAATTCCAGTGTTGAATTATAATAATTTCTTGGGTACTCAACACTCTAAAATAGCGGCGGCTTCGAAAAATATTTAGGAAAGTATTCATAAGAAGCATGTGTGAGAGAGAGAGAGAGGTGTTGCGGTAGAGACCAAAAAATATCAATCGTGTATTTGCTATTGAAGAACAAAGAGAAAGAAAGAAATTCCAAATTCCCTAAATAACTAAATTTTACTTTTAATTTTTGCCTTCTAATTTATTTAATGTAAATTTGGGTTGTAATGGATACTAAATATTCAAAGTGGATAAGTAAGTTAGGCTAATTTTGACTATTATGTATTCAATATTTGTTGGACTGAGTACTAAAACCCAAAAAAATCATTTTTTTTTCTTAGGATATTCAGTTGAATATCCAGAATTGTGGGTGCCACCTTTATTTATTTATTTTTTCAGGTTAATTCATCTTTATTTTTTGAAATGTCAGATTAAATGAACTTACACATAATACTTTTTGCCTTTATCATTTGTACCACGTGCCACGTCTGCAACAGTTGAAGTTGCCGGGTTCGCAGCCCACCCGTCCTTGTCAAAGACCAACAACTTTACCCGAAAAGGGCCCGTGATTGGGTGACCCAAATAAACAGTTCTAAAAGAAAAAGTCTTTATACAAATATGTTAAAATATAGATATATTTAGAATTTTTAGATACAAATAGAACCCTTTAGTTATTAAAATTTTATATGTATTTAATAATTTCAAACACATTTACATTCGGATATATCTCTAACATCTATGTATATAACATCACTCACCTAGAGAAATACCATCCTCTATCTGTTTAGATGTTCCTAACAGGCCCCACAATGCCTTACCCTTTTTTGCTCCAATGACGTGTAAGGGCCCCCCTTTGTCCCCTCCTTGCCGAACACACCCCCATAAGATGAATATTACAAAATTATCCACGACCTGTCAGCTTCCTCCCTCCGTCCCTTTTGTCCCTCCCTCCCTGTGGACCCCCCCGTGACATGGCTCTTGACGTGGCTCACGCAACGTCCCTATATAAAGTCACTGCACCGTCTCAACTTCCTCACCACCTCTCTTCCTTCAGATTTTTCTCTCTCTCTCTCTCTCTCTCTCTCTCTCCTTTAGACAATCCACACACATCTCTCTCTCTCTCAAAAAAACTAGTTTTTCTCTCTCTACAATGGCTGTTGATTCTGCACTGAACTCTCCGCTGGGACCTCCGGCTTGTGAGAAGGATGCGAAGGCGCTTCGGTTCATCGAAGAGATGACTCGAAATGCTGATCTCGTTCAAGAGATGGTTTTGAGCGAAATACTGAGTCGGAACGCCAAAACTGAGTACCTCCAGCGATTCAATCTCTTCGGGGCAACCGATCGGGAGACCTTCAAATCTACAATCCCGGTGATTAAGTACGAAGATCTTCAACCTGAAATTCAGCGTATTGCTAACGGCGACCGTTCCGCTATCTTGTCGGCTCATCCAATCTCTGAATTTCTCACTAGGTAACTTCATTTTTTAAAACTTCTTTGACTAGTTTACGATATCACGTCAGAAAGCTCGATTAACTCTTGAGTCAACTCGGCATATTAATTGCTCATTTTTTATGTTTTCACAGCTCTGGGACTTCAGCTGGTGAAAGAAAGCTCATGCCCACGATTAAAGAAGAGTTGGATCGTCGTCAGTTGCTATACAGCCTTCTCATGCCTGTCATGAACCTGTAAGCATATACATATTCCATATAATTCATGCTCCTTTCTCTCATAAAGAAGTTTAAACCATTACAAAAATTATATTTATTTGCAAATCGGATCTAGCTAGGAGTTTATAACAGCTCGCAGCAAAATAAATTTTTGTGACCCCATGTATTTGGACAAACAGTTAAAACGTCATAAAAACATCGGTGTAATGAAACCCGTTTCTTAACCCCCTTGTGCTTTGCAAATTATGAAATAAATTTCCACAAATTTGATTTTTTATCATTTTATTGGACAGAAAAATTCCAAAAGATTATATAAAAAATTGTTTTCACCATTTTCTTACTGAATAAAAAACAAATTGGAGAGAGAGTATTGTACTCAAAAGTTACATTTAAAATGACATTTACAATTTATTAGTCCTCAAACACTGTTACTTGAGTGACATTTCAATATATATATATATATATATATATATATATATATATATATGTATTGATACAATGACATTTCAATCTGTTTGAGTATACGACTCAAAGTTTGTTTATCTGATGTAACTTTTCTTGAATGTGACAGCTACGTTCCGGGTTTGGACAAGGGCAAGGGGCTATACTTCTTATTTGTGAAGTCCGAAACAAAGACCCCGGGTGGGCTTCTGGCTCGCCCCGTTCTCACAAGTTACTACAAGAGTGAACACTTCAAGACCCGACCCTATGACCCATACAATGTCTACACTAGTCCAAACGAAGCAATCCTCTGCTCCGACTCCTTCCAGAGCATGTACACCCAGATGCTTTGCGGCCTTCTGGAGCGCCAACAAGTCCTCCGGGTCGGTGCCGTGTTTGCCTCCGGACTACTCCGGGCCATCCGGTTCCTCCAACTCAATTGGCCCGAACTAGCACACGATATCCAGACCGGAATCCTCAACCCGAAAATTACCGACCCATCCTTACGAGAAACCATGACCAATATGCTAAAGTCCGACCCGAATCTCGCTGATTTTGTTGCTGAGGAGTGCTCGAAGGACAACTGGGAGGGAATTATCACTAGAATTTGGCCGAATACGAAGTATTTGGACGTGATTGTTACTGGTGCTATGGCCCAATACATTCCGACCCTGGAATACTATGGTGGCGGGTTGCCCTTAGCCTGCACCATGTACGCTTCATCGGAGTGCTATTTCGGACTCAATCTCAACCCGATGTCTAAACCCTCTGAAGTCTCATACACCATCATGCCAAACATGGCCTACTTCGAGTTCCTTCCTCACGAGCCCAACTCAATCGGTTTGACCAGTAGCTCACCTCCTCCCAAACTTGTTGACCTCGCTGACGTGGAAGTCGGAAAGGAATACGAGCTCGTGATCACCACCTACGCCGGACTATGCCGGTACCGTGTCGGCGATATTCTCCGCGTCACCGGGTTCCACAACTCGGCCCCCCAGTTCCACTTCGTCCGGAGAAAAAACGTGTTACTCAGCATCGACTCGGACAAAACTGACGAGGCCGAGTTACAATTAGCTATCGACAACGCTTCAAATTTGCTACGCGACTACAACGCGAGCGTGGTCGAGTATACGAGCTACGCCGACACGAAGACAATCCCGGGTCACTACGTGATTTACTGGGAGTTATTGGTAAAGGACACGGCTAACTCGCCGAGTGAGGATGTGCTGAATCAGTGCTGTTTAGCAATGGAGGAGTCTCTTAACTCTGTTTACAGACAAGGCCGGGTCGCGGACAACTCGATTGGCCCACTGGAGATACGGGTGGTGAAGAGTGGTACGTTTGAGGAGCTTATGGACTACGCGATATCCAGAGGGGCGTCCATCAATCAGTATAAGGTGCCGAGGTGTGTTAGCTTTACCCCAATCATGGAGCTTCTTGATTCCAGAGTGGTATCGGCGCATTTTAGCCCGTCTCTTCCCCATTGGACTCCTGAACGCCGTCGGTGACCGTGGAGGCGTTGACCTGTCCGTGCAAGTCAAAAGAAAAGATTCCTTATGTTGCTTATGCCTTGTTTGTTTGTTTGGTTTTTTTTATTGCCATCATCTTCTTTTTTTTTAACTGCGAGTAGCTATAGATTGTAGGCTGCATTACACTGTGTAAAGATGTAACATTCAGTGTAACTTTCAAGTTGTTTCTAAATGATTTGCTAATAGTTCTTCCTACTTTATTTGATGTTGTCCTCGTTATTTCATGCACAGATTCGCATAAATAATTTTTATTTATTTAAATGTAGCACACTTTTAAAATTACGTATCGATTTTTATTTCTAAAATATAAAGAATAGTAAAATATTTATAGTAGAATTAACAAAAATGTGCAATATTTCTCTCAGTTTCCCACTATTAGAAAAGCTTAAATTTTAATTATAAGTTAACTGAATAAAGAAATATCATCAGTACTGGATCTAAGTCAAATGTGGCATTTGGAATATCATTTTTTTCCCTCATGAGTTCGCCATGGTGATGTATTTTATTATCCCCTCTTGTAGGCCAGGATGCTTGGATCTCAAGGTATAAAATACCAAGAAAAAATGGAGAAGGCGGCACTATGTTGACATCAAGGTGTACAGTGACATCAAAGACATGATATATATATAAAATAAAAATCCCAACTTTCTATGACTTTAAGAAATATTACAGATATTTTACTGGTTTAATTATATCCTGCTAATGATTTTTGGTCCAGAGTATTCGACTCTTGCTTATTCCTTTTGAAAATTGTTTGAGAAATTTATAAATTAGCAGAAACAAGATTGGTAGTTTTTTGAGGAAGATATATGACAAAAGAAGCTGGGTAATTTCTTGAAAAAGTTATACTATTTTTCCACTTTTACATATCAATGAGTTGTAGCAGAAAGAAGATTGATAGTTTTTTGAGGAACATATATACGTGTGTGTGGGCCAAAAGAAAGGTAATTTCTTGAATAAGTTGCACTATGTGTCTCCTCCTTTTAGGGATCGGGTGATTACAGTGCACCTTCCCCACTTTTCGTAGAAAGTTTGATAGTTCTTTTAGGAACATATATGGCAAAATAAAGATAATTTCTTGAATAAGTTGCGCCACGTCTTCTCTTTTAGGGATCGAGGGACTGTAGTGCACTTTTCTTGCTTTTCGTAGCAGAAAGAAGTTTGATAGTTTTTTTTTGATAATTCTTTGAGGAACATATATGACGAAAGAAAAGTAATTTTATAAATAAGTTGCACACTATGTCTCCTCTTTTTAAGGATCGGGAGTTGTAGTGCACCATCTCTGCACTACACAGCAGAAAAAAGATTGATAATTTTTTTGAGGAAAATATATGGCGACAGAAAGGTAATTTCTTGAATAAGTTGCACACCATATCTCATCTTTTTAAGGATCGGGAGCTGTAGTGCACCATCCTTGTACTACACAGTAGCCAGGAGATTGATACTTTTTTTGAGGAACATATATGGCAAAAGGAAGGTAACTTCTTGAATAAGTTGCTCCTCTTTTCAGGAATTCAGAAGCTATAGTGCAACTTCCTGCACTAGCAGGTTGGTTGGTTTCTAATCGTCCAATTTTTGCAAGATAAAAAGTGACAACATTTAATAATGTCGTGCACAGTACACTACATGACTCCAAGTCCGCCAATAGGTGGTTTAAATGGGTAAAAGTGAAACCTCATGAAAAACGTGGATATGGTTTCAGAAGTTCCTACCATTTTCCTGTGGACTTACATCTACTTTTTCGTATTCTGAAACATGGTGGAATATGAGTGATCTTTTTGACTATTGGGAGTGCTTAAAAGAAGATGCATGCATTTGCAAAAATGCTCTACATACATATCATTTTTACACATCACCTTTACACATTACTCAAAACGACGTCGTTTTGTGTCGAAACCAGAATTTGTTTTCTCCTCAAATCGCTCAAAACAGATTTAATTTTTCCTCAACAAAGATGTCATTTTAAGCGGTGTACAAAAGTAATGTGGATAGTATTATTGATGCATTTGGTCCACTGCTCTGCCCCCCAACTTGACTCTACTTTTTAAGGTACTTCAGCGTAATCACACAACTATATGACGACATGGACGGCCTTGATTTTTTTATTTTCATCGAAAGCAAACCTCAAAAAGGAGTTTTATATTCCTACTTTTTTTTAAAAAGAAATAAATAATTTCACAAAGTAAGACACTGTAATTTGGGTTCTTTCAACTCTTTTCTTCTTTGAACTCTTTGGAGTGGATTTCATTTTTTAGGCCCTATGTATGGGTAGCCCATCAGATTTGGGGCCCTTTATGTTCAAGAACTATTTGAGTGTCTCTTATAATTGTCTTTACTTAAGTTTAATTTGTTATCCTGGTCACGTTATCCAGGTTTTGATGAGAACTAATCTCATCCTCCATTAACAGGTAGTTCAGTTAAAATTAAGAGAAAAATTTCCTACGAATTAATCTCATAAGAGTTGATATTATTTGAAAAGTTTCGAACGTGAGATTTGTAGGAAAAATTATGTGAACAAGTTGATCGGATTCATGCATTCCATAAAATAATTCCCTTAAATCGACAATCAAATATTACAAAATAAAATTACAATGTAATTTTGAAAACAAAGATATATTGCCGAACCGAGTCTTGTGTATCATAGTCTCCCTTAAAACAGATTCGTCGCCTCTCGTGGGTGTTGGAGAATCACTCCAACGTCTGTCTCCTAAGGTAAAACAGCTCACTCGATTGATTGCACACTATCCAATCGACCGTCTGTCGAACCAACTATATTTGTGTGTGTGTGTGTCTCTCTCTCTCTCCACAAAGAACACATAAATCAAAAGAAAATTATCTAGACCAAAAATAGCTACCGGTAGTTCAGTGTATCAAAACTAAATATAGGATTTACTATATATAGAATTCTAAAAGTTTATGAAATTGTCAAAACATAAATAAAGAAATAAATAGACATTAATGCTTTCATGAATGAGTTGTAATTATTGAAACATTCTAGTTGACTCGTGAAACCTTCCAATGTCCCAATTTTATTCACAATTATTTCAAAATTTCCAGCAAGATTTTAAGAGAAAGCAAACTACTAACAGTTGGGGTTACCTAAGTTTAATATTAGATGACAATAGAAATTTGATGACCAAACAATATCGATGGAGGTTTTTTCATTTTACGTGAAAAAAAAACAGGCTTTTACAACTTGAATTTATAGAATCACTTGTTGTCTAACATGCTTTGCTATGAGATGATTTATTCTTATAAAAGTCGTTGAAACACTCTCTCTCTCTCTCTCTCTCTCTCTCTCTCTCTGTTACCCGCGCACACACTATGTTTTAAGCATCCACGTGTACGGTACATAGAACTTCTTACTATTTTGAAAAAAAAATTAAAAATGACAAAAAATCACATTAATACTAATATTTGGATAAATTACTCAAATGATTTATGCAGTTTGGACCCATTTTTATTTTAGTTTTTATCTTTTGAAATGATTCAATTTTGACTTTATATTTATATTTTTGTTCTAATTGGGTCTAATCGATGACACCAGTCCCTTTTTAATTATAGAAAATCAAATGATAACTTGTCTTAAAGACATAACGGTAACTTTATATCATTATTACTCTTTCCCCCCACATCAAATCAGAAATCCAATTTGACCCATTTCCCCTGAAAACCCATTTGACTCCTTTGCCCGGGAAAAAAAAAAATTGGGGCATAAAATCACATACTCAAACCCTCACCTCTCTTGGTCCCTCAAGATCTGAAAAAAAATCATCAATCAAGAATTGTAGAATCCCTCTCCCTCTCTCTCTCTCTCTCTCTCTCTCTCTTCCACTCAAGATCTGACGTGAAAAGAAGGCCGAAAAATTCTTTCTAGTTTGCTTGTTCTGGTTCGATTTATGTATTGAGCGACTTTTTTGATAGATGCGGTGGTTCTCTCTCTCTCTCTGTTTCTGTTTATCACTCTCGCTGTCTTTGTTTCGCTCCTTGAGAGATCGTGTTATGATATTTTTAGACTCGATATGACTTGAGCTGAACTACAATTAGGAAACATAAGGTGTCTTTAACAATTGTACGTCTTTTAGCCGAGTAACTGGTCGTGAGCTATGTCACGTAATAAGTCAAGTTATGTCATTAGCCGGTTATATGGATAAATCGTGTTGTGTCGTCTCTTTTGAAATAAAACATAGTGTCGGAGAAGGAGGTAGAATTTTTGAGATCGGGCACGATGCACGGAAAGCATAACATAGGTCTAGAGCATAAAATTATTAGGAAAAATGGATACATGGGAGCCAACGATTGGGAACGCTAGAGGTCAGGAGCATGGTTCTGCTTAGGATCGGGACCATATAGGACAAAAACATCATGACACCGAACTATGATTTTGACTTACGGGTAATGTTTGCATTGACTCGAGACTTTGGAGTTAAAATAGATTTTGACACGTATGGTTCTGTCTAGTGTGAGGAACTTAGAGAAATTATCATTTGCGACGTACTTTGATTTAATTTTTATGCATTTACTGGTTTATTGCTTCCGTTTATTTTTATCTGCTTGTAACTTGATCATGCATCATTCCATCTATTGCATAAATTGAAAAATACGTATAGGTTTTATTTATTGAGATTTACCGTTGGTGTAAATTTTTCCTGCCCTTACCTTTTCATGCCAGGTACCGAAAACAACATAGAAGAGCCCGACTTCCAAAACGATGAGGACGGAAACATCAAGGAAGACTAGATTATATTTTGTTTTACCTAGTTATTTTAGCTGTACATTTTCAAATATCTTAATGTAAGTTCTTTTCATTTTCGGTAATTGTAATCAAACTCTTACTTTATTATGTTATGTAATAAAAATTATTTTGGCCGTTTAAAAATTCCCTTTAAATTAATGTCTCCAATATTCGGAGCATTATAACTACCACCATTAAAGCTTGGTGGAACTTCGTATTGATTCTACTACACTAAAAATGTTAGCTAAGGAATAAGAACTTACTTTAAAAGGGTTGGATGAGATTGGATTGGATGAATTTGGAAAATTTTTCCAAGTGGGTCTCTCACTCTCTTGCGGGGTGATGAAAATATATGTATATATGGCTGAAAATATAAGTATGATATATGTACATACATTTATACTAGTATAGGTGAAGTATATAGTATATATGTATATGGGTATAAATACTTATAACTGCATGCATGTACATGATATGCATACATATACTTATATAATATGCACGAGGTATGTGTTTGTGTATATATATGTGCAGGAGGTATGTATTCAAGCGCTCCTGAAAAGATTTTGGTGTGGATTACATTGATGAGCTCATTCCAATGTCAAAGAAAGCTGCTAATGAAGATTTAAGTAAATCTCAATAAATTATTTATTCCTTCAGTGCTAGTCTCAGCAAACAAACGAGTTCTATAATCTTAGGATACGACGATATGTATTCAAAGAATCCAACAGAAAACAGGGGAGAGGAAACATAGCTAAACAGCATTTAAACAAATTTAAATACACAAAGTTTAGGGATGGCAATTTCGTCCGATCCGTTCGAATCCGCTTCGATCTCCGCTCCGAACGGAGCGAGGATTCGGAGTTTTTTTCGGGGATCGGGGCGGATATGGATTTTTTTTTTAGAAAAAATCGGGGATCGGAGCGGATTTGGAGGTAAGTCTATCCCCGCTCCGCTCCGGTCCGAATCCGTTCTCCGATCCGCTCCGCTCCGTCTCCGATTCGCTCCGCTCCGCCTCCGATCCGCTCCGCTCCGTCCCCGAATATCCGGGGTAAAAAAAATTACAAGAATACTACAAATAATTGCTACTTACGTTAAAAAAAATTGGAGAAAAAGTATAAGAAAAGATATAGAATTAGTAAATCATAAAT
This sequence comes from Arctostaphylos glauca, assembly GCA_019985065.2. NCBI lineage: Eukaryota > Viridiplantae > Streptophyta > Magnoliopsida > Ericales > Ericaceae > Arctostaphylos > Arctostaphylos glauca. The sequence continues at coordinate 4,137,687 of JAHSPW020000006.1, read as the reverse complement.
TAAAAAATTTATTAAAAAAATATTTTGGTAGCAAATAGAGAGAGACAATAAAAGAAATAAAAATGTCAAAAATAAAAAAAACAATTACTATATGAAAATTTCTTTGGGATGCAAAAAGTAGGTAAGGTTGAAAATTTCTTTTGATTGCAAAAGTAGGCAAAGTTAATTTTCTTTGGGATGCAAAAGTAAGAAAAACTTTTACAAAAAATTGTACCATTAAAAAAATATGAATCAAATATAACGAAGTATATGTCATACATTGCGTTTTTACAAAAAATTGTATCATTAAAAGAATATGAATCAAATATAACGAAGTATATGTCATACATTGCGTTTTCTCATATTGGAATATTTGTGGTCAATGGTTATTGAGTAAAATGAACCATTTCAATAGGAAAATAAGGAGGAACTGACCACTGAGGAAGTTCAAAAAAAAAAAAGGGAAAGAAAGAGGAAAAAAAAGAGTTTACAATTACAGACATTAACATTTTTTGCCAAAATTTGCCAAAACGTAGCCACAAGGATTTGAACTCGTGACCCCATACTTGTACCAACAAAGCACATACTTTGCAAGCCATAGCTAGGGATGTGTTGGCCGTGCCTATGTCCACTGTTGCATCCGAGTCCTCATTCAGCACTAGTGGTAGAGTGTTGAGTCCAAGTCGAAATAGACTTCACCCGAAGACTTTGTAAGCATTAATGTGTACTCCAAGTTGGTTGGCAGCGCTTGAGGATGAAGGTAATTTTAATATTCTTTTCCTTTTTGTAGTTTTTGTTTTTTATTTTTCCATATATGTTGTAAGTGTGATTGTTCTTTTTTAATTATGTCCTATTTTTCTTCAAAGTAGAGATTCCAACTATCAATGATGAGGAAACGGATGTTGATGAGTGTATGTCCGATGTTACAAGTGTTGATTGATCGGGTTATGGGTAAGAGTTTATGATTTTATATGCATCTCAATTGATTGTATTGATTATAGACTGATAGATTTGTATTTTGTGTCACAGGTGGTACTTTCACTACTTTGGACTATGAAGCTTTTGGAAACTTTTGGACTATGTAGATTTGGAGACTTGGAGTTGAATTTTTTGTCGCAACAATTTATTAGATGTTCTTGTTGCCACTGCCCACTGGGCTGGCTAGTGTCTCTAGAATGTTAAGCTTATTTCAAACTTGGTTGTTAATTGTCTAATTGACTACTGATGCTTATTTTGTGGTAGTTGACTGGTGCTTATTTTGTAAATCTGCTGTGAGGTTGATGATTTTGTGGTAGTTGACTGGTGCTTAGTTGACTGATGTTAAGCTCATGTGTTCTCTGGTGTTAACATTTTAAGGTTGATGATTTTGAATTGTGTTCACATCTTTCGGTGGTCTGTACATGCTGCGTATTCATGTGCTTGCTGGCTTGGTAATTCCATGTATTGTTGATGTTACTCTTGCCTTGATAGACGGGTCCAACATTTTGTCTTTGTCAATGTATTCCGGAATAACCGAGAGATACAATAAAAATTCGGATCTCCGAATCCCCGCGGGGATCTCCGAATCCCCATTTGGAGCGGGGATGGAGGACCAAAGTAGATCTCCGACGGGGATCGGGGCGGATTCGGGGATTGATAGAGGGTTCGGAGTTCGGAGTCGGAGGTAGCCACCTCCGCCTCCGATCCGCCCCGTTGCCATCACTAACAAAGTTCTAACTCCATGAATATTCCAAAGTAAATCCTCTATTGCAACTCTTTGCATCTTGAAATTTCCTTTAACACTGATGGCAATTCCGCTAATGGCCAGGTCTGAGATGTCTGCAAGCTGAAATTTTACACCATTGAACACCCATTGGTTTCTCCGTGGCCTGTGAAGTTGCTTAGATGGAAGAACTCCAGGTAAGAATAGGAACTTCAACATATCCTTCCAGAAAATGCATAACCGTCTTCATTGTAGGCCTTTCCAAAGGATCCTCTTGTATACACCAGATTGCTGTCATAACCCACTTTCATAATGAAGATTGTATAGGGGATATGATTCGAATATTTAGTAATTAATTGTTGGAGTACTTATGTGTATTTGATTGCGTGAATTAATCAAGTTGAGAATTTAATAAATATTAGGTGTCAAATCGGAATTGAATCTGAACTATAGGAGTGCTATATATTTATTATATGTGACGATTCATGATTCAATTTAATTTAGTTGATCAATTAAAGAACTATTATTTGTTGAGACTGATTTGTATACTAGGGCCCACGAACTTTGTATGTGACTTAGATTTGATCGATGTTAATGATATCGCATGATTTTAGTGATTTTAATTATGCTCGATGCATGTTTAATTAAAATCGCAAAAGCTAGTTTCATGAAAATGATTTTACAAGGAAAAAAATTGTTTATATTTTCAAGCGTTTAGCTTAATTTATATAAAAACTTACAAAAACACAAAAACTAATAGTTTAATTGTCTGAGAAACTAGTATAAAAGAAAAATTCTTATAGATTTGATAGATATTAATTATGCTCGACTCATGAAAAATATCTTTCACACCTTGAAAATGACGTTCTTAGATGTTCACGTACAGATTTTTGAGGTTAGCAACCCAAATGAAGAGTTGATCACTTTAGCACCTTTTACTGAAAAATTCATAATTATCCCTTGATCGAAGGCAACGATGAGGAGTAGGTTCACGATTCCAATTAAACGCTAAGTTGTGGTTCATTTGTAACGCCCCGAATTTCGGACACGTTAATAAAAAGAGTAAAGTAACTAAAATACCATCATTATATTGAAATACGAGTTTGATACATGAGATCGTCAAAATACATTTCAGAAGAGACTGTTTACATTCAAAAAGACTTTAAAAGTAAAGTCAGAGCAGTCTAAACTAGTCTAAGTGATCCACGGCTCGATCACATCTTCTGCGGGGTAAGCGTCATCATAAGGTGTAAAGTTGGGTCCGGCTCCATCATCGTCAGTACCTGGTTATGAAATACCAGGGGCAGGAGGAAGTTGCACCATGAGTTTTGACACTCAGTAAGTTTCCTACCCTTAAGTTTCCCTTTTAATGTTTTAGAGCATTTAAAAGAATATGCAATGTGTAAATGTGTAGAAATAATCAAGGTTCGGTAGTATCATACAATAAGTGTGAACAGTGATAGATACAAGATTTAACCGAATTAATAGAATTGCAGTTATAACTAACACAGAGTATATCAATTCAAAATCTTTCACAGTACTCGACTTTAATCAATATTCCAAAGCATGACCACGTCATATAATTCAAAAAGGCTTTTCTAACATCAATGACATCGTCATATATTTCGAATAGGCTTCTCTCAATCAATAAAGTCCAAATGGTGCTCCCGAACGATAACGATCCCGACCGCCCAACTAACCGATGCTTCCCAACCGCCTTGCCCCCAACCGCACTGCTCCCGATCGTCATGTTCCCAATCAAGATGCTTTCCCTAACATTATATCCTTTCCTATCGCGCCGGACAATATAAGTTTAAAGTTTACACTGGAAGATCGTTAGACTAGAAAAGGCACGATAGGGCTAGATATAATTTCGGCTCAAGCGAAATTTGGCTAAACGCACGACACGGCTAAATTACAGCGCTTGGGTGATACAAAAGCTTGGGTCTATCACACCCTCTGGTTAAAGTCAAAGCTCGGCTCATGTCGCATCACGGCTACAAGACACGCATAATATTCTCACGGGGAATAATCCACAACAACTAAACGTATATTATTATCAGTGTGTTTACGTTCGGGTATCCACGGGACACCCTGAGTCAAGTAACCATAGCAATAATCAGGATAATCTCATGCTCGACTAATATTCAACTATTAAAGAGAAATTGCATAAGATAGTTGTGCAAATAAAAATTTAAACTAATATCATAGTGTTTTAATTATAATAAAATAAAAAGAAAATTTACTTATAATTAAATAAATTAGGACAATTTGTAATTTAATATTTTAAGGATAAAATTGTAATTTTAATAGATTAAGAACTAATCTGTAATTTTATTAAATAATACGATTAATGTGTAACATAATAATTAATAATACTTTATATTTTAAACTTGGGGTGCAAATAGTAATTTATACCAAATAACTTATCCTCATAAATAAACTAATAACGACGGGGAAAAAAATGTAAGTTTGTTTTAACAAAATAAAACAGAAGTTTTGTCTGAAATTATCTGGTCGGACTGCCGTCTCACGTTTGGCACCAATTTCTTCCTACAGGACCTCGTAATACTCCGAACATTAAAACGGATACTCCAGAGTAAGAATCTTACATTGGTTTGGAGTTTTGATCGCGTATCTGGTTCGCGGAGTGGCTGCTCTTCTTCTCCTTCCTTCCTTCCTCTTCTTCTTTCTGCTATTCCGTGGTGAAAAATAACAGAGGGGGGTTTCCTATTTATAGAAAAAGGGAGGGGGCAGAGCAACGGCTGGGAGGAAATCCGGGAAATCCAACGGCGGGGGCGAAAGTGATGATGGTTTAGGGGTGGCTGGTGGCAGGAGTAGCTGACGAGGGATGGGAGCGATGGAAACGGCGACTTGACGGGGAGGAGGTGGCTAAGGCAGAGAGGAGTAATGAGGCGGTTGATTGATGGGAGCGGCGACTTGACGGGGATGAGGTGGGGTGGTCAGAGAGGAGGCTTGGGGAAGATGTTCTGTTTCTCCGTTTTCCAACGCGCGCACACACACAGATATACGCACATATATATATATATGTATATATAAAATATATTAATCTAAATATATATAAAATCAGAACCGGACAGGAACCGGTCGGAAAACCCGAAAACCGGCCAAAAAACCCACTGAACCGGAACAAAACCGGACGGAAAACCGGGTAGCTGGCCGGGCACGGCCCAAAAGCCGGGCACGGCCCAGGAGCCGGGCACGGCCCAGGCGCCGGGCACGGCCCAAATACCGGGCACGGCCCAGGCGCCGGGCACGGCCCAAACCCGGTCAGCCCAAAACCCGCCCAGGCAGCCCAAACCCGGGAGAGAGAGAGAAAAGAGAGAGAGAGAGAGAGAAGAGAAAAAAATAAATAAAAAAAAATTAAAAAAAAACTCGTACGCAAACGTAATAAAAAAAAAATTATACGAGGAGTATAAAAATTTTCGAACTATTTATTTGTTAAAAATATTTACGGGTTATTACATCATTAGTTTAGTTAATCCAACATTGACGAGAAGTTGTTCTGGCTTCTTTAACTTAAGAAATATTGAGATCTTTAAACAAGTTTGAAAGCGACAAAATAAATTCTTCAACCGACATGCACTAATTCTGTAACTTCTCTCGATTCTAAAGGGTTTCGAGTGAAACTACTTCTCCATGTTATCTTTAGTTGAGATATAGCCAATTAGCCATATATAGATAGAATCAGACCCTTCATTTCAGAGCATTAGAGTAGTGATCTATTACGTCCACCGTCTAATTGTCATTGCTCAATCACTAGCTACTTTTTTCACCGACGTGTAAAAAAAACTTGAATTGTTTTTCTCATATTGAAGCCACCTCAAACGAGGCGAAACACAAAAGCTTTTCTAATTTGAAAGTTTAGTTATATAAATTGAGAAATTCCTTCTCTAATTTGAATGGGAAGGAGTTTGGGTTAATGCTAAGAGCTTTTTGAACTCCATGCACTAGTAAGTGTCTCTTTCTTCGAAATAGGTATCCAAATACTTCATAATTCTTTTACGTGGAACCAAACAGAGAATTAAACTGCAAAGATCTCTCGGTTCTTAGCTTTAATTACAAACGACCCCTTATCCTGGGTGGGATCGGGGTCCCTGTAGCGCCCAGCTCGCTGTATCACTGCAGTGCGTATCCCCGGACCCTGCGTGGGTAGTTGTTGGCGTTTTACGCGCCGGCGGGCCACCGGTGGCAGGGAGAGAGAGAGAGCTAAGGTGGGTTGTCGTCGTAAATGGCAACCCTCTCTTCTTTCCTCTCGTTCTCTCCTCTTCGTCTGCCCTCTCCACGCCCTCGTCATCCTCCCTCCTCACCTTCCGTTGTGTTCTTTCCCCTGCAACCTTCAAAAAACCCTAAAAAGATTCGAACCTTAAGAACAGTAGTTCTTGCTATGTCAGCCTCTTTCGACGATGTCTACTCAAAAAATGAAAATCCACGCTCGAAGGTTAGCTCTCCTTGTTGAATTACTCTCGACTGTTTTTTGATTTCATTGAAATTGGTAGCTTTTATTCGTAATTGCAGCTGTCTTTCTCTGATTAACGTAGGCACTGTCCTGGCACTAAATTGGTTATTTTGTCAATGAGAATTATCTGCCTTGATGTTAACAAGTTGGTGCATAATTAAGTACTCCCAAAATTTCTGTCAAAAAAGTGACGGATTATAATTTTTGAATCTAATGGAGGGCAGCTGATTGACAGTTATTTATAAGAGGGAAGGAAACCAGTACTAAAGTTTGAAAATGCTCCTCTGATCAGTTAGGTACTACTATACAACTGCACCTTAAACCTCGTTGATTGGCATCCTATCACCTTCATCTTCACTTGTCGTTCTTTTAATCCTCGTGATTGTATTGTTCGATCTTCATTGCGCTCGAGCAAATTAACTACGGTGACTTTCTTCCATCACGCTCTTCACTAAATACATCAGCTTCGTGATAACATGTTCACCGTGTTGGCCTGGTAGAATGGCTGATCACATCTGAACACTGAAATGGTTTATTGGTGGCTATTTCCAATGTGAAATGTTTGGAAGTGATCCACCCAAACAGGTATCCAAGGAAGGTTCAAACCTTCCATGGGAGAGGTACAATTCCTCATGATTTGGATCATTCTTATAGGCTGCGTCAATTGAATGCGTGTTTTTCTACTTCTATTCATTGATTTGTCTCAACTCTTTGTGGAAGAGGCATAAGTCCTGTGAGTCCCTGACTCTTTTGTGGAAGAGGCACAACCTCTCGTGGGTCGCATCATCTCTGTTTGGTTGCATCTATTTGAATGACTGTTTTCTCCTATAAGTGGTTAATGAATAGACAAGCTGTGAAATATCTTTGATCACTTTACTGTACCCTTTCTTTGGTTTGTCCTTCTATGACGTGATAATGATCCCCAAAGTGACCATGGTTATCTAATTTTTCTGGGATCAACATACCATTGTTCTATCTTGTGTTGTTAGTCTGTATATCTTTGATTCATCTGACGCACTTTTACGTATGCATGATTGTAACATGCATTGGTTGCCTAGCCTTGTACATCATACAGATAAGGGCCTTGAAACAGATTTATAGAAATTCCCTTTCAGTCTGGTGATGTTGTCTCATAAAACTCTGTCAGAGCACTCTTGCATCTATCATACCTGTATTGATGATTTATCCTGGGTGGCATAGAGTTTGGACTATTTGGTCTTAGTTGGAGATGGGACTAGTTTATGGAACTTCTGGTGTGGTTACATGAGAGAACGGTTTTAAATTTGATTGTAATTAACTGTTCCATTGGCGTTAAAACTTTTGAATGCAATATCACAGCTTGGATCAATGGTGGGGCTACCCGTATTTACCCCAAAATATCTAAATTACTATAAACCAGTGCTTGGTTGAAGTGAGAAGTAGTTTTTTTCTTGGTCTTAAGGCTCGGTTTAATTTGGTGTACATTGTGGCAGCTTATAGAGGAATTTCCTCCCTCCCCCAATAGTGCTTCTCGCAAAAACTAGCTCATACATTAGAATTGTCCTTCATTATCAGTAAACCTTGGTAGTCACCAAGCAAAAGAAAAAAGAAGACTTCCTTTTTGCCTTTGTGTTGTTCTTTGCTCTTCTTCGGCTTTTAACACCGTTTGTTTCTCAGAAATCAGCTCTCTTGAGTGTGATACAAGAGATAGAGCCTATGGATGTGAGCCTTATTCAAAAAGATGTTCCACTCACGACTATAGATGCTATGAAGAGGACTATTTCGGGCATGCTGGGTTTACTTCCATCTGATCAGTTTCAAGTTTCAATTGAGGCTGTGTGGGAACCTCTCTCCAAGTTACTGGTTTCTTCAATGATGATGGGGTAAGTTTATTTGCGGCTGTTCATGCCATTATACTCTATTTTGTTGCTGATAGGATAATATACTAGAAAAAGATTTGAGATATTTCAGTTGATTTAGATGTGATTTGTATTTCTCTTTGGCATGACTTCAAGGCCATGTTTTTCATAATTTTTTCTAAGCTTAGGAAAGCTTGCTCTAGAAAATTTAGGCTTAAACTCTGGACATGACTGATCAACTGACTCTTGGGTATGTCAGAGAGATACCTTGTTAGTTACTACTTTTGATTTTATTTGTTACTGCTTCTTTTTTCCTTTTTGCCTTTTCCATTCTTTATGGTTGGATGCCTGCAAGACACTTAGATTTTTTTAGTGGTGTTCCTCTTGTATTGCAGGTATACATTACGCAATGCTGAGGATAGACTTTGTCTCGAAAGGAACATTGATACATGCGAAGGATGTACTGAAACACTAAAAGAAGAAGATTCTAAACTTGAAGCGCCAAGGATGTTGCTGGAAAATGAAAGAAGGGTCGAATTATCTAGAAAAGATGACGTTCCCAAATCTGAAAATATTGGTGTTGAAGGTCTTGGGGAAATCAATGCTGCAGCTCAACAGTATATTTTAAATTTGCAATCTCGTTTGTCTTCTGTGAAAAAGGTGAACCATAAAGTGTAATCTAACATAACCCTTTCCATTGCCACATTACCTTGATTGAAGTGTCCAACATTTGTCCCCTTCAATTGCAAAAGAAGGCATTTACTTCACCGGAAAAATGCATTTTTTAATACTGTTTGGTCCATTTTCGATGGCAGTGGAGCAATATCTAAACTGATGTGATCTACCATACTGTTTAATGTCTATGTTTTATTTCATTCTTCCCTTGTTCTCCACTGCCCCTTAACAGTAGTCCAGCATTTTCATTTGTTTTGTTTTTGTTGTCGCTAACCAGGAGCTTCATGAAGTAAACATTTTCATTTGTTTTGTTTTTTTTGTCACTAACCAGGAGCTTCATGAAGTCAAGAGGAAAAGTGAAGCTCTTCAAATGCAACAGTTTGTTGGGGAGGAAAAGAATGATCTGCTGGACTACTTGAGATCACTTCAGCCTGAAAAGGTTAGCGATACATTAGAACATTCTGAAGCTCGTTTTGTGTCTGTAAAAATGGGGTTTCGCACAAGAAGTTCGCGTTGGCTTTTGTGATTACTGAATTTGCAGCCTTATGCACTAGAATTTATTGTTGTTTTGCCACTAAGATTGGTGGTGGCAATCTGGATTTAATTGTAGTTCTATTTTGTTATGAATTGATTTGTGTAGCATTTAGAAGTCCGTCGAGGACGTTTTTGAACTCCTATTGAGGACCTCATATCAACAATGTTGTAGTGGTACTGTTGTAGCATCAATATTGTCATTGTATGAATCCGATACTTCTGTGTCATGAACACTGCTTAGTAAAGCATGTGATTTTGACATGCCTTTTCTGCTTATGCGTTCTAGTTCTGTATGTATGCCTTTTTACGGTATACACTTGTCATCAACCTTCTTTACCAAATTGCTTTTTGGTGATGACTAAGGTATTAATGTGCTGCATCATGCAAAACGTATTCTACAAACATCTCCTGCATTTCTGTGTTATTTCTTACAAAAAAAGGCTGCAATCTTTTATTCGTATTCTTGATATGCTGTTTATAAACAGGTGGCGGAGTTATCAGAACCAACATGCCCCGAGTTGAAGGAAGCGATCCGCTCTGTAGTACATGGTCTACTTGCAACCCTTTCGCCCAAGATGCAGTCCAAGGCTCCTCCATCAGGAAACACCTCAACAGGGATTGTGAATGCTGGAACTGATGAAGATTGCGTTGATCTTGTGGAGAATGCATCACTTCAATACCAGCCCCTGATTTCATTGACACGAGACTATCTGGCTCGTCTTCTGTTTTGGTTAGTTCCACTCCTCCTGTGTTATTCTTTAGCCAGTAGTAAACAAAAAGTTGGAATACCCTAATGCTAGCTCACACAGATCATTCATGTAAACTTACCAAGGATTTGGGTCCCTTTATTTCCATTTTTTTAATCTTTAAGTTTATGTTGGCCAAACCTGGATATACTGAACTGTTTATTGTTGTCTGAAATTAGACCAACAAACTTTCTTACAATATTGAGTACATGGCTGCCTTCCTCGTGGATCCAATTTTCTCTTCTTCCGAACTTAAGACCATTTCTGATCATACACTCTGCATTCTATTTGTTTACTCTTCGGCTGGATTTCTGCAACCTTCCCCAATTTGTACAAGATTAATTTACTTGTATCTTGGATTCTTTCCAAATGACCGCAATTATCGTCGTCTTTTCCTTTATGGTTTGTTTGTTTGGTTGGTTAAGTACAGTTTTTTTTTTTCTTTTTGTTTGTTTGTTTGAACCCCTAGTAGTGAATGACCATGTTCGTCTTTGACGAGTTTCTTTTGTTTTTCTCTTTTTGTGAAGGTGTATGCTGTTGGGACACTACCTCAGAGGTGTCGAGTACCGCCTGGAGCTTACGCAACTTCTCTCTCTTCCTAGCAATGTAGAAAATGATGAAGCTGTTGAAGGGATATGATTTATGAGATCGTAGGCGACGACCACTTTCTCTTGCTGGTTGATTTTACATCCATCCGTAAATTCCGAGCAGTTTATTTCCTATTATTTGTCATCATAAAATCATTATTTTGTATGCCCGAAAAGAAAACTGAAAATCATTATTTTGTATGCACGGGTTAATAAATAAATATGTGTATATATATAAAATTTATATTATTTGAACCATTCAACTTAATTACTATATAGATTAAATATGATAAAAATAAAAATAATACTTTCTCTTTCTCAATTTGTTTTTCCATTCTTAAAATTTTAACTTATTAGGGGAACATAATTATTACTTTTAAAATTTTTAACTTTTTAAGAATACTCTTAAAGTAACTTTAAAATGGAACAAACATTTGAAACCGTAAAAGTCAAAAAGTTGACAAACAAATTGAGACGGAGGAAGTATAATATAATCATTTGTAGTTGTAATACTTTGAATAATTAAGAATTATGTTAGTTTTGGAGCAACCAAACAATCAATAATATATAGTATAGATAGACACATAATTGATAAATAGAAACATGAATTTTATTTATCATTTGTACTTAAAAAATATTTCAAAAACTAAAAAAACTAGAAATTATTTTGGATATAATATTTATCACTGTTAGTTGTTTGATTAGGTATAAATTTAATTATAATGAAAGTTATTGAAAAATTTTGTTTTTATTGTCATTCTTATATAAATATACATATCAATTTTAAAGAATTTTTAATCTCATTATGGAAAAAAAAACTTATACTAGTATAGATAAGATTTGTCGATTTGAAATTTGAAAAAGATTTGTTAGATATGTGATTTGAAGTTTTATTCTCACACATGCTTCTTTAAAACTTTAATGAAAGACCAATCAATTTATATCATTTATCGTTTTTAAAACGACTCTCACGAAGAATTACATGCAATAATATATAGTATAGATAAATAGTTATATCCAGGATAATTTCAATGGATCGTTTTGTGACCCTTAATAAAAGGGCGCTTAGTTTTGCAGTTAAGTTGAAATTCATTCTCCTGAAAACTTGAAAAACATTGGATAAATATCATTCACTTTAATAAAGCATGGACTCTACATAAATCAATATGGATAGCTACAAAATAAAGGGAACCTAAATTTTTAATTATGAATACCATTTCACTATACATTTAAATGATGTTGAAAAAGTTTTGTGAAAAAGTTTTTTAAAAATAAAGGGAACCTAATTTTTAGTTCAAAATTTTCAATCAATTATATTTCTGGAATCCACTTAATAAATATTGAGCACACTATTTAAGCACGATTTTAGCAATACAGGCGCAACGTGATTGTTATCACGAATTAAATTGCACCTTTAAATGACGGCGTTATTTGTAACGCTCCACGTTTTTGTTGCACGTTGTAATAAAATACATTTAATAAAGCAGCAAAATAAAATTTTTTATTTAAAAACAAAGGGCCCAATTCTCAAATATTATTAATTGCCGGCAAAACAACCGACTAAAATTTAACTCATTAAATAGTTTTGAAAATAAATAATTCGAGTAACAAATTATCACTAATTAAAAACAACTAAAGGGACATCTTAGGTCAACTCATTGGACTGTTATTAGTACAGCCATGGTTCTGGTACATTCATCTCGTCCTCCTCAGTCTCTTGAACTTTCAAATTATGTTCCGCATCAACCTGTTCCTCAAAACCTGGTGTGAAATACCAGGGGCCAAGAAGTAGCTCCAAATGAGTGATTAACACTCAGTAGGAAAATTTAACCTTACCCCTAATTTACAAATAAACATACATGATAATAATTCTATACAGCATGCAAAAAACAATAAACAAACGTGAAATATGCAATATCGTGCATAAAATGAATATGCAATGTCGTGCATAAAGCTTTCCGCATTGAGTATCTTTTAGTTATTATTATCTCCACCGGGGTCTCGCAATCCCCCATATCAAAAGTACAATCTCAGGGTCTCGCAATCCCCTTCATCGGTATCGAAGCATCGGAGTCTCGCAATCCTCCTTAGCCAAATTACAACCTCAGGACCTCGCAATTCCCTTCATCGGTATCGCAGCATCGAGGTCTTGCAATCCCTCTCCGCCAAATTTACAACCTCAGGGCCTCGCAATTTCCTTCATCGGTATCAAAACATCGGGGTCTCGCAATCCCCCATAGTCCATCACGACTCCAAAATATTATGATTATCACTCATTATCGCAACAATGAGATCATCTAACCCTGCCGTTCAATTAATCTTCCAATTTCCATTCATGCGTGTATGCACAATGACCATCCGTCATGCTCAACATGCAACAATAAAATATCATCATGCGATTTTAGTTAAACATATATCGAGCATAAACCAAAATCACTAAAATCATGCGATATCATCAACATCGATCAAATCTAAGTCGCATACAACGTTCGTGGGCCCTAACATACAAATTGGTCTCAACAAATAATAATTTTTTAATTTATCAACTAAATTAAATTGAATCACGAATCGTCACGTATAATAAATTCTCAACTTAATTAATTTCACATAATTAAATATACATAATTTCTTTAATAATTAATTATTAACAATTCGATTCATGTCTCCTACACAATCTTCGAACACAAACTAAATCCACTCATAAATCACATATATATGTAGGGCTCGGTCCGAAATTCCTACCTCAATCCGACGAATCAATCATTACCGAAAAATCCACAAAATCACCCGTCACACCAAGATTCGCTCGCAACACTATCAAATCATAATCAAACTATACATTAAATATAAAAATATATAATGTATTATTAATAATAAATGATAGAGTAAGTAAAAAAAACTTAAATATCATATAATGTATGTATAAAAAAAAACAGTGTGTTGTTCTAATAAATAAGAAGTAATATAATACTAAATAATGTAAATAAAATAAAATAAAACAAAGAAAGTGGGGGAAGGGGTACGGGAGAGGGAGGGAGAGAGAGAACAAAGAACAGAGAGAGTATGAGAGAGAAACGGAGAGAGAAAGAAAAAGAAAAGAATAAAGGGGGTGTACACGCATAAACGAACACGATATTTTCAAGAAAACACTTCACAAATATTCAAAACGCACGCAAAAACTCTGAAACGGTGAAAATGAATATTTGATGGATCAAGAGCTATATAAATAGATAAAGGGGGACGTATCTGAGTTCAATTAGGATTCAAATTAACAAAGATAGAGTTTGAGTAGGATTTAAATACTAAGGATAAAGTTTGAATGAGATTCAAATATTATAATAATTATCGGTTAGGATAATAATTAATAAAAATACTTAATAATCATAAAGATATATATAAAAAAAGTAAATCAGATAACTCTCCTTACAGATTCAACGAACCTAGACAGAGCGAAAATAAGGAGATATACACAAGTAAAAATTCAAGATAATCACTCAGAAAAAAATAATTTATTAATCTAAAATAAAACATAAAAAATATATAAAAAAATAAATCCCAAAAATCCGGGTCGTTACATTATTGGTCAAAATTTCATCATTTGATAGCATCGTCATAGTTTCATATATTATAACAATCTAGCCATACTATACACATTTAAGGAAAGATCCCTCTCGAAAGACTACTCCTCCTATGCTTCCTTCGAAGGCTCGAAGGTCAGAGAATTAGGCGCAACAAAAAGTAGCAGATAAATTGTTTATAGTAATTGTGAAGTTATGGTTAGCGGCAGCAAAAGCTGGTAGTTTTTATACTAAAAAGTTAAAAACATCCACTTTTCAATTAATTGAAATCTAAAATCCAACAAAAAAGCTCACCAAATCCAATATTTTTTGAATTAAAATATAAATTAGAACAATTAATCAAGTACGGGTTTGGTCAAGTATGGGCTTCGGATGGAAGTGTCAAGAAAACCTCCCATATTTTGTTGATCTTTTTAAGATTCACTTAATGATGGAAACTGTTTATTTCTTAAACCACATTGCGAACATTAATTATTTTAAAAATTTGTTAATCGTGCTTCAATCAGTATATTTTAGAATACATCTATTTTAAAAAAAAAATTAGTCCACTTAATTGAAACTCAATTATCTTAAGATAAACGTGATGCAATTACGTATTTATTAATAACACATTAATATGGTTTCCCGCATAATTAATATCTTTAACGAGCTCTTAAAAAAATAATTTTGATCATGAAAATAGATCCGAGGAGACCTACAAACGACTCCAAAAGTATAGTCCAATTTTTTTTAGAGACCTCGTAATAAAACAGTTATAATCATGCAAAAAAACTTAAATTACCTAATTAATTATTATGACAGTGATTTTAATAAGAGGTTCATTAAAAAAAAGAGAAAAATAATCTTCCAAAAAGCAATTAACTGATATATATATTTCCCTTAAAACATTTAAATGAATATCCTAAATTCGGTAATTAGTTATCAAGTTACATTTTATAACTATATTTGATACCTAAAAAATAGGCTTTATAAAAAAATTTAAAAAAAAATAGGTGATAGAATTTCAGTACAACTCAAATACAAAAGGTGTAACTTGTTAAGCCATTAACAACTACTGGAAGGTTACAGGACATTAAACTTCAATGGAGAAGAGAGAAGAAGAAGTAAAGAAGTTGGAACCCGAATTGCCCATCTTCCTAGAAGATTTGTGGAAGGAAGACGCTGAAGCATCTCGTAACTGGATCACCCTCAACAATCATCTCCAGGAAAAACACCAGTTTGCTTCTCCAATGAGCTTTTCCTCACCGGAAAAAAATCATCCATCGTCAATGGAAAACCACCCTTTTCATCTTTTTCGGCCGGAAATCAATCCCTACTATCCAAATACTTATTCGAATATGTCTTCTCCCAATCCAAAACCTAGTTTTATCAACACCCTTTCAAATCTTGAAGCTTATTTAAGTTGTGTAAATCTTGTAACTAGTGATCAAAATCCTAGTTTTGGGTCTTCGAATAATATGGGTTCTCTCTCTCCTCATATTATAGATGCTGATTTGAAGAGAGTGAGAGTTCAATCCGCAGCAAGAGGACAAATGGGTTTGTACTTTGATTCCCATAATATGTATCACGAATATTCAGATGATTTTACAGTCGATAATTATGATCACAATTGCCTACAAAGTGGAGGGCAAATTCGCAATCCGGCAATGAACAGGTACGCATCAACAATCATGTCTTGTATGAATCAAAAACCCTTTCAGTCAACTGATTCAAACAACAGTTTTGGAATATTCAGCAATGGGAGAAGATTCAGCGAGGGATTAGTAGGGAATAATTCAAGTTTTATGCATTCGTCGTTGTCTTCTTCTTCGTTGAATATTAGTCAGATATTAAAGTTCAGACAAGAACTGAAGGGAAAAATTTGTTCGTTGGCTAAAGATAGAGATGGGAGTAAATTTCTGTGGGAAAAGATTCTTACGGAGAGAAAGCCGGAGAAAATTGCGATGATTTTTTTAGGAGTCAGGGATTCCGTGTACGAGTTAATGGTGGATCGATTCGGGAGTGATTTTATTCGAAAGTTTCTTGAGGTTTGTGATCAACAACAGATTACAGAAATTCTTCTTCTGGTGATGAGTGATGAACATGAACTCATGGCTGTATGCTCTGATTTGCATGGGTATGCCCTAAGTTTCCTATTTCCTGTTATTGATATTTTATTTTATTTTTGCTCAGCTTGTTATTGATATCTTTGTGATCATATTTCCAAAACCATCTTATTTGGCCGCAGATTTCTGAATTAGTTTTACCAAGACCGTGGGTCCATTCCTTCTAATACTTTTTTGTATTCCGCCGGCTTAGGAAGTACCCCGAGTCTAATGCTGATTAGTTCTCGGACTCCTAAAGTTCTCGTGGGCCTTAGAGACAGTTTCTGGTGGAATTTGACCTCGTGACCCTAGAGGCAAACTCTTTCTCTCTTTCTACTGAACCAATTCCAAGGGGTTATCCTTTCAATACCGTCTGATATACTCGTCATGAGACTAAAAATTATTAATTAAGCACTTTAGGCAGTACCGTCACATGTTCAAACTTCATGAGGCTGACTTAGTGGTTAATGCTTCCCTCTTAAGATCTCACATTCGAAAATCAACTATTCAACTCTTATAGGACAAGTTCATATGAGATTTTATCATGTCTTTAATTGGAGCTCTTGCCGTTAGATATTAGTATTGGTCTCTAAAAGAAAGTTGTCCCGAACACTTAGAATTATCAAAAAATACCTCTATTTAAAACTTTCCTATATATATATATATATATACATATGTTTTTCTGCTTATAAATTTAGTTTTTAATTCAAGTCCTTCTACGATGTGCCAGAACTCGTGTGATGCAAAAATTGCTGGAACATATCACTACAAAAGCGCAAAGATGCTACGTCGTGTTGAGTCTGTTGCGAATTGCAGTTAAGCTGATCAAGAGTCAGTACGGCTATCATGTTATTCAAAATTGTGTGGAAATCTTCTCTAGTGAGGATAATAAGGTATGTATATGTTTTGTTATACAAATTGAATCAATGTTTTCTTAAATATTCCTACAAATTAAGCATCTTCTGCATTTTTTTTTTTTGGTGGATTTGCAGCATCTTTTTCATGTAATAGGTTATAACTGTGTTGAGATTGGGAGGGACAAACATGGGTGTTGTCTGTTGCAAAAATGTCTGGATATTGCTGAGGGAGAAGCCAAGATGCATCTCATGGCTGAAATTGCAGCAAATGCTTTGGTCCTATCAGAAGACGAATATGGGTTTGTCCCCCTCCTCCCTTCTACTTTAATTTAGCATATTTGCGTAAAGGCAATGAAGTATGGATACTGATACGAGTTATAGATACAATACGATATGAATATGATCATACGAAATTTTTTGATAAAAGAAGATACGAGTATGATTAGGATATAGACACTCAATTAAGATATAAATTTACTAGGATGATGGTATTCTATTGTGTTTTTCTTATTTTATTTTTAAGTTTACTCATTTACTTGTTTGATTTTTAAAATTTAAAGTTATATAAAATATGTATTACGCCATGAGAATATTCAACATACTACAAATTTTGAATGTTAAAATTTACATGTGCATAGCATTCTATATCATGACAATTTCATTCACGTGAGAGATTATTAGAAAATATTGATTTTTTGCAAAATTTGAGCCCCATTTTAAGGTAGGTCCCGCTCTTTGATTGGGTCAATCCCGTACACCGTTGTGTTCGTCTCCATGAGGAGATCAAAATTAGATATTAAGTTTGCCAAAAAATATTTAAGAGTGAATGAGAAATTGTGACTAAAGGTTGACACAAAATCTTTGGAGGAAAATCTTTGTTCCACATTGGTGGGAGTAGTAAAATTTTGTTCAAAAGCTTGGCCTTTGGGTCATACGACTTTTGCGAGTGGACGAACACGCACTGTAATGCCGTATCGACAACACGCACGCTCCGCCACTGCGTCCGTCTGACCAGATTGACCACACACATTTTATTATAGAGTATATACAACGTATCCGATATATTAAAATAATAATAATAGTTTTATATTGTGGATATTTTAGGATACGTATCTTCAAATATTAGTATCCGACACGAATACGACTCCAATCTAAAAGTATTTGTGCTTGATAGCTGCGTATTAATGAAGAAAAATAACATATAACTATTGTAAAAAGTTCATTAAGATTGAACAATTTTCTTCGTCTTCTTCTTGAAAGAAAATAATTAATTTGTTTTTTTCTTTTTTCAGAAACTATGTTATGCAATATATATTGGAAAAGAGGATGCCCCATGTGACGAGGGAGGTGTTAAGGCAGCTGGTAGGGAGTTATGTGTCTCTCTCGAAGAACAAATACGGAAGCAATGTAGTGGAGAAGGTTATGAAATTCTGTGGAGAAGATGAAGTTGCAGAAATCATCAGCGAGATGATTAGCCATGAAGATTTCTTGGGTCTGCTTCAGGATCCTTACGGGAACTATGTGGCTCAATGTGCACTCAGGTTATCCAAGGTCTGTGAATCAATCTCTTTGGTATCGTTATGGTTTACTGGAAAAAAAATTGAGGTATTCGGTCGGGTTTGGAATTAATCCCAACTTAATGCCGATTAATTTTTGGACAACTAATCTCACCATCTACTTGTGGGGAGCCAATTAAAGTTAAAGTATTTTACTCATAACTGCTTTTTATGTTTTCAGATTCTCAAAACACACATAAAAAAATCACGAAAAGTTTGTTTGTTCGTTAGCTTCAGTGCCCAAAGGACTAGTTAACAAGGCATACCCCAAGCTGTTGAAACACTCTGTTCGGTTTTTTTTCTTTACAGGATAACTATAATATAATTCTTATCGCGTCGCTTATCTTGAAATATTAGTGTAATTCAACCCTTGTCAAAATTAAATGGGATTGTTTTCAACCTCGGTTTCTGTCATAAATCTCTCTTGAGAAAGTCTACAGACTCATACTCTCATGCACAGATCTAGATATAGATATGCCGAAAATTGTTCGATACATGTGGACTCCTCTAAAAAATTGTAGGCTGCACGTGTATCTGTGTCTGAATATGTGACATGAGAATTATGTGTGTAAACTTGCTCATCTTGTTTTTAAAGTTAAAATTCTTGATTATCCGCCTCTCTCTCTCGCACACTTACCATGGGGAAAATGCAGGGGAGGCTTCGACGCATGATGGTGAATCTCATTCGAATGCATTACCCTGACTTACAGAGCCATCCTTTTGGGAAGAGGGTGCTCACAGCAACCAGACTGGGAGCTACTACCAACCACCACCGTCGTTGATTACGTAGTAAAATTAACGTAGGACATGTGGGGGATAGTGAATTTGCTTCGTTTTGTATTAGGACTACTACTTGCTAGCCATTGTATGTTGTTATTACGCTACTCTACTAGTCTCCGTGTGTTTTATTATGTGTGTCGTGTTGTTATGTTCCCACAGTTTGAGTAGGATTTGATTTACTGCTTTGTTTGTCGTAAGTTAATAGAGGTTGTCTATTTCTGTTCACTTGTTTCCGGTAATGATCCGCTCTCGCCGTGTATAATATTATTTTTTTTTTATCGCCAAAATTCAATAGGCTTCTCAATAAGTCACCCAACTTTGAATTGATGCAGTATGAGCACATTTAACTGTGAAATTACATTGAGTTTTGACAACTTTACAAATTTAAATGATCTCATACAAGATATGATCATGAGTTGTTTATACATAGTATTGAATTTGTGTATTCAACAAATATATAGAATCCTTAACCACTCATTTGAACGTCTATCGAGACTATCTTCCAAATGCCCAACGATATAACTGGCATAACAGTTGGAATGGAATGTTACGCTTAACTGTGAAGTTATATTGAGTTTTGAAGGTTTTAGAACTTTAACTGACATTGTACAAGATATGATCATAATCTATTTATATATCACATTGAACTTTTATATCTACCAACCAGTGGGAGACTCTTAACCACCCGTTCGAATATCCATCAAGACTATCTCCTAAACGCACAAAGTCACAGCCAATAACATAGTAACTGGATGTCACATTAACAACTTTTGAACATTTTGTCATGTTTTGAGTTTAAATTTTCTGTTTGTGGACAAACAACTGTGAATAGTAAGTAATGGGACCAAAGTGAGATAATGCGGACATATCAAGGTGGAGTTTATTACATTTTTAAGGAGAATATATTTAAAAAAAAATTATTTATGAATATAAAATCATTGATTGAGCAAAGTGATTGCTTTGTTGGACTATGCGTAGTCTTCTCAGCTTGCTCAATCAGGTCCGACTACGAGCTACTCGATCATTCATAATTCTTGACCTTATGCAGCGATTCCTAACAACCTTAGCTTAACCTTAGCTTAGGAGAGTCTTAGGCCCTACTTGGCCTCTAGTATTTATTTATTTTTTATTTTTGTCTTTATTCATTTTTTTTTGTATTTGTTGTTTAAATCTCAATGTTTTGTAGTTTATTGGTCCGTCTTGATGAAAGGAATCTAATGAGTATAAAATTATGTCCAAAAGTTAAAAAAAGTCACTAAAGACGACGAATAAGTACAAAAAACTCTGTTTTTTAATTTATTTTTGTCTTTTCTGAACTTTTTTCAAATTTAGCCGATGATTGATAACTTTTCTGAAAGCTCTTGTCGAGATGAACCAATAAATTAAAAAAAATCGATGAAAAAAACAAAAAATTGTAAAAAAAATTCAAATAAAAATGAAAAAAATTTCAATAAATAAACCAATAAAAACTACAGTTCAAATTAATCTCATAAGAGGACTAATGAAAAATTATTAGCGTGGTCTATAATCATTACTCCCTCCCTCTCTCTCATGGAAATGAAGTAATAATCCTAAAACTTACTTGTATTTGATAAAAAAAATTGAATATATATTTTTCTTCTTTCCTAATAACTAAAATTCATTTATTCAAATAATAAGATATTTAAAACATAATTTAATTTAGTTATTTTGACACGTTTCTAAAACTACTTTGCATTCTACTTAAACACTTGCACTAGTTACCTCTAATAAATTGACCTAGACCAATTCCAAAAGACTCTTCAAATAAAGTCTGTTGGCTATTTTAACTAGCCAAATTTAAAAATTATTATTCCAATAGTCTTTTCAAATAATTAGCTATTTTGTTTATTTTTAATTTGGCTCACTGTATATATTGTAGTGAGTCTGTCTTGCTCACTATCTAGATTTTTCAACATATTCATTCCTCTAGTGCAATTCTATATGATTGTAAAAAAAATTACATTATTGCCACGCCATTAAATGTGGATATCACACGTGCAATATTATTATTTTTAATTTATTGGTCAAGTTAATTTTATTGAATAACTAAAATAGAGAACAGTATTAAAATGCATGAATAAAAAAGTAGATCAGCAAATTAATTGGAGTACTTTTGTTATCATTTTCACTAGCTAAATTAGCTAGTGCAGGTGGAGTTGGTCTTACTCCTTAAATTAAATCTACTGATCTGAAATTAAAGTTGGTTTGCTTCATTCATTTGAGATTTTTCCCTAAATCTTTTTCGTTGGTCAAACGCTGTTGCCATTGGCCAGACGAAAACCGATTGAGAGCGCGCCAATATTACTTTTGAAACTGTACAAATGGCGGCATTCCGTCTCTCCCTCCAATTCACGACACACCTATCTTCCTCAAGTTAACTATCCCCATCCTTTTCGAATTTTGCTCTGTACCCTCAATCAATTGCAAATCCCTAAACTGAAGCTCCAAATCGCCAAATGGGTGATCAAGAAAACAGTATTCGCGTCCCCCGCTCCTCGAAGAAGCGACCCTTTGCATCCACGGCCACATCCAATCAGCCTTTGCAACAACAGAAGCGAGTCCCGTTGGGCGATATCACCAACTCGGCAGATGTTGGGTTGACTCAGAAGTCTGGTTTTAAGGGAACCCAGAAGCCCAAACCTGATCTGAAGAAGACGGAGAAAGAGAAGGTTCAGGAGCCGGCTGAACCGGAGATTGTTGTGAGTTGTGATGATGAGGAGAAATGTGAGGATGCACCTCTGCAATATCAGAATCTTCTGTCCTTGGAGGTATAGCAATTTCCTTTACACGTCTGCGTTTCCGTTCTTTGTTTAGTTGCCGAGAAATGGATGAAGTTAGTTTTAATTCTCCTCGATAATATTGGCACGTGTTAGATTGTTTTAGTAAAAAAAATGTCCAAGAAATCAATCTAATGAGGTTTTTGACTCGAGTTTCTGTTCCATTGAATGACAAATTTAGATTTGCGGTTGCTGAGGAATCCAGCCTTATTGTTTGTGGTTTTGATGTACCTGTGTTACCTAGTTTTGTCAGGATCCATTATGCGGCGTGGGGAGCAATTTTACTTGTCCATTTATTTTTAGGGCTTCTGATCAGGGTTGCGTTATTTTTCGTTATGGAATTTGTGTGAGTATGTTCTGTAATTCAGGAGTCAGCTAGCCCGAAGACTGTTTTGAGCTCTGATGATTGCCTTTCGGATGCTCCTCTTATATACCAGAATCTTCGTTCCTTGGAGGTATGCCAATTTCTCTTACGTGTCTCCATTTAATGGTAGATGTCTGTTTGGTTGCCAATAAACTGATGATATTGAAAATAATTAAAAGGATGCTAAACGTCAGGTTTAAATCTCTATTCATTCTGATTCATTTTAGTTAAGCTTACATAAGTTGTTTGCGAAGGTACACGATATTTGAATTATTCTAAAGTGTATTCATGTGTATACATATATAGGATTGATGCTGTTCTTTGTTTGATCGGTGCCAGCATCATTGGGAAGGAAAGGACAATTTGTATTACCTGTCATTGGTTTTCCACTTGTTTTTTTTTATCCTCAATAAAATGAAGAGATAATGTGATTGAGCTCATATAAAACTTCGCTTGACAGGAGGTTTTTGTTTAGTTGAATTTGGATACGAAATTCTCGCTAAAGAAACACTGGTGTTTGTGGTTTGGGTGTACATCTATTTACCTAGTTTAAAAAAGGTCAATAATGTGTTAGTTTGGGTTTTGAGATTTGCATTAATCCGATGACAATTTGTAATTTAGGTAGAGGAAAAGAGGAGACCCTTGCCTGATTACATGGACAAGGTTCAAAAGGATGTTAATCAAGCTATGCGAGATATTCTACTGGATTGGTTGGTTGAGGTTGCGGAGGAATACAAGCTTGTTTCAGACACCATTTATCTTACTGTGTCCTATATTGACAGATTCTTATCCCAGCATTCTGTAAACAGGAACAAGCTTCAGCTTGTTGGTGTTGCTTGCATGCTTGTTGCTGCGTATGCTTATGATCCCTATCTCATTTAACAGTCATTTCTTTAATCGCTGCATGGGTTGGTTCTCATAATGCTGTTTTATGCTTGTTGATACAGCAAGTATGAAGAGATTAGTCCTCCGCATGTGGAAGATTTTTGCTATATAACTGATAATTCTTATACAAAAGAAGAGGTGGGGTTGATTGCTTGATATTGGCTTACTCATTTTGCCACTAGTAATCTTCTACCATTACACATTTTTGGGGGTGATTATACAGGTGGTTAACATGGAGCGAGATGTCCTCATTTTTTTGAACCATGACATGGGTACTCCTACAATTAAGACTTTTACGAGGTAGGAACACTGTCAGGATGCCATTAGGTCTTTTCCGGTGCTTATAAACCTACTATCTATTATACTTATTTTGTTAGTCAGCTACTGCTGCTACTTTGTCTATGTTATTACCTTTTTAACTACTCGCTGAACCACTTCACTTGCAGAATTTTTACCAGGGGTGATCAAGAAAACTGCGAGGTAGACCATCCTCTTGTTTTTGCCATCACTATTGGTGACAATGCATCTAATGTTTTGTCCTTCCCATTTTAATTGTCCCTGATTCAGTATTTTCTGTACCTTCAGGTTTTAAATTTGGAGCTGGAGTTTTTGGGTAGTTACCTAGCAGAGATAAGTTTGTTAGATTATATGTGCTTGCAATTCTTGCCGTCAATTGTTGCTGCTTCAGCCATCTTTCTGTCTAGGTTCACACTCCAACCAAAGATACATCCGTGGGTAAGAATTAGATCCCATATAACCCTTGCAAGTTCAGTTGAAGTATATTTTACTGCTGCTGCCCTAATCCATTAGACAAGTGCAATGTCTTTTCCACCAAGTCGTGCAATGTCTTTTCAACTAAGTCGCCTGAAATTTGTACTCAAATTCCATCTGTATTTGTTTTTTTAGTTCTTTGAATAGCCTTTTTCATTGCTTTACGAAATAGAACTCTATGTTTGAATTGTCCAGCTATATATTGTGCAGAGGCTGACACCATATTGGCTAAAAGCATAAGTAAACTTTCTTGTACACAGTTATTTCTTATCCTGAATGTGGGAGCTAGAGGTCTTTAAATATGTCAGTGATTCGTAAATGTAGCTAAAGAACTCCTTTCAGAAAATTCTTAAGCAAGCTTATGGTAACCTGGGGAACTTTCTGTGGTCTGGTTTGGATGTTAGATCTCAACCCACAAAGGAGCTTGGGATGACCTTTGGTTTCCTAAGAAAGGAGGCCAGGGTTTAGAAATACCAATGATCTGAACAAGGCTTCAATGCTAACGCATCCATAGTCCCTTTCTTCTAAACAAGACTTGTGCGTTCAGTGGAACTCTATATCATTACCTTTTGGAGTCGAGTCGAAGATCTTTAAATCAAGTGCTTCTGAACTATGCCTGAACATTTTGATTGCTCTTTGACACGGAGGAAGCTCTTGGTTTTTCCTTTCTTTTGCTTGATAATTGGCATCCCCTTGGACCTCTCATGGTGCCTGTGGTCCTACAATTATTTATTACTCTGGCTCTTCATTCGCTGCCAAGTTTCTTCCATTATCAGGAAATGGTACTTGGGTTTGGGCTGTTTGGCCTGCTAGAACGGAGAGATATCTCTCTACTTCAGAAACTTGCATAGAACCCCAGTGCGTTGCTTGGTCAGAGTAAAAATGATGTTAGGACCATCCCTTCTATACTGAATGTTGAAGGTATAAACTGATCTGTCTTATTTGCACTAGCTGGTTTATTCCACAATTTTCCCATAGTTCCTTTGATGAGCTTGATCCTGTAATAGGAAGGAATGCCCTCTTTGAAACCTGTTCAATGGATTCTCCTTAACCAGAAAAAAACAAAATTTAATAAAGTTGTCAATGGTTTTTCTGAAGCTTTGTAAAACTGATATAGTTTTTAAGCAATCAGAGCAAGTTTTGATGGTTTTGTTTGCTTGTTCATGAGTTACTTTAACACATGTTGCAGAGCTTGGCACTGCAACAATACTCAGGTTATAGACCGTCTGAATTGAAGGAATGTGTCCTTGCTATTCACGACTTGCAATTGAGTAGAAGAGGATTAGCTTTGCAAGCAGTAAGAGACAAATACATGCAGCCTAAGGTATCTCATTTTGTTCTAATTTACATTTTACCATCTTCTAGTATTTTAGCCTAGTGCACTGTCGATTTTGGCTTTTATTATGTTTTTTCGCTGAATCTCCCCAGTAGTGTAATTGGCTGCAACCAAATGCTAAAAGTGGCTATTGGGTGAGTTCATTGGATGTGCCATAACTCTCACACACACACAACACCCCCCTCCCCAACAGTTGGGGTAGGGAGAGGGCTTTAGCAGTTTTAGAATGTAGGATTGCTACATAGCTACAATCAACCATCTGATATGAACTCCTTTTGTTTTCTTGAACAGTTCAAATGTGTTGCAGCATTGTCTTCTCCCTCAGAAGTTCCTTTGACTTATTTTGAGGAATGTAAAGAATAGCCATTGAGATTTGAAAAATGTCATCCATTGATGCTGTCACTATTATTAACATCTTGGTATATGGGGGTAGATAGATTTGATGTTAGTTTTGGATATGGAATAAGGTGTAGAAGTTGTTGGTTAGTGATCTGCTAGGAGCTTTTGTTCTTAGACCGCGATTTACATGGAGAATACAGTGTTTGTTGATCTCCATATAGGAACTCTCAGAGTTTTACTTTGAAAGGCTCCCTGTAATTTTCCTTCGTGTTTTTCAAATAAAGCTATAGTTTGGCCCCTTCCGTTAGATTATGTATTAGTTCGTGCCTGAATGATTGTGTTGTACTGTTGTGTGTCAAAATAGCACGGTTTCGGAGGCTAAAAATGTGTCATTTTGACACACACCAAGTTTCTTTAAATGATTCTTTTTGTCGAGTGCCTATTTTTTTATCACTACACATTGATGTGAGAATTTTTTTTTTATTGAGACTTGAAGGAAAAAAACATGATTGTTTTTGTAGAGAACAGATTACTTTGGATTGTGAACAAGGTAAAGAAAATCACAAAATAGTTATAAATTTGTCGATATACATTTCATATATTCAATGTACTTATAAGATATTTTTATTTAGATTTTTCATATGCTCATTTTTAAAACATTCATGATAACATTCGAATAAAACATAAGATATATTATTATATAATGTTTAAGGTTATTTTGTGCTGTTAATAAATTTTCAATGACAAGGTACAAATTGTGTAATAAAATTTGGAAAAAAATATTCACAGAGAATACATTAATTTTTAATTCAAAGGCAGCCATCATTAAAAGTATGAGATAAGTTTACGTTGATTTAAGTTTAAACAAACATCACTTACCTAAGTTTAGCTTAATAAATTGAAAAAATAAACAGACTTAACTTGGATTACTTTTAAATTAGTTCAACTTTTAAATTAAACTTTCATTTATTTCAAAGGATAGAAGAATTTGGGAGTTTGAAGATTTGCTTAACGATTAAGGTTAAGTTTAGCGTAAATTTTTTTATCTATTAAACACATGCAAAAATATGCATATATTTTTTCATTTGTTTTATTTTATTAACAAATCTTTGAAAATAATTTTTTGCACTAATTTCTTAACAACTACCCTTCCGCCTAAATTATTTGTGTTAATGTCACTATTTTTTTCGAATTTTTTTAATTTATTGATTAATTATGTATTGTTATGGAAAAAATTTAAAAACAAAATAATAACTACAAGTTTACTAAAATGAAAAAAAATCAGAAAAACAAATTTCCCCTATATTTAGTGTTTTTTGTATTTTCTTTCATTTTAATTTATATTTTTATAATTCTTAAGATAACTATTTTTTTGTAAAGAAAATAAGATTTTAATTTTTTAAAAAAGTATAAACATACAAAACATCAAAATGATACCGATGACCTTAAAAAGTTATAATTTATTATAAATTAAGCCTTAAGCCGTCTTCAAGACGTTGGGAAAGAACTAAAAAAACTCGAATAAACCCTATATTCATATTCCACTTCATTAGACGGTGGACGAGGAAGGGCAAAAAGGTAGACTTTCCGGCACCGGAGCAGCGTTTCATTGGCGATGGTGGAGTTCGAAGTCGATGAGAAAGAGCTTAAATCCGCCGGAGCTGAGCTCCTTCCGGACGGACGGCGTGGACTCCACTTACATGGTTGGCAGATCGAGTCGCTCCAGCGACCCATTCTCAACACTCGCGAAATCCAAGAGTACTCTCTCTTTCTTTCTCTCTCTCAATTGTGCGTGATATATACGATTAAAGAGCTTCTGTGTTTGGGCGAAGTCGAAATTAATGATGGCGAGGGCATATATTCATGATTGAGATGTCGTTCGTCGTCCATAATTATGTGGAACAATTCTTTGTTGCTTTTTGAATGAATTTCTTTCTTTTGTATTATCTTAGAAGCAGAAAAAGTAGTTCCAGATTTGGAAATCGAAGTATTCAATAGTAGCTGAAGTTTCTCCCTTTGAAAAGTTAGTCTTCAGTCCAAATCGTTTGTAGGTGTAATTTGGGGGTGTTGTCTTGTTTTGCATTTAGAGGAAGTGACTAATCTGGGTAGCTAATCAAAAAGGCTTCATACTGCATTATTAGTCTTCACTCTTCAGTCCAAATCCGTTTGTAGGTTTAATTTGGGAGCGTTGTCTTTGTTTTGCATTTAGAGGAAGTGACTAATTTGGGTAGCTAATCAAAATGGCTTCATATTGCATTATATTGAGTAACCAACAGATTGAGTGACAGTGGACAATCAACCCACAAAACTTTCTTTATCTTGTTTAGTGGGGACAAATTAGAAAACAAGGAGAAAGCATCCTAATTGTCCAGTTATAGAAAACAGGGCTAAATTCACCTTTTCAGCTTGCGGTTTGAGCCAAGTGGGCATTACCCCTTCTCATTTGGAAATAGCCACTTACTCTCCATGTCCATGGTTTGACGATGAAGGTGCGCTGCACGGAGAGTGTGAGTCAAGTGTCTGGGTTGGGGATATTAAGAGGGCAACATCACCCTCTACATTTTCCCCATAAATCTCCTGTGGAAGAAGATTCAACGTTTATTTTATTGCATGTATCTTTTTAACCTTCTTTCGATAAGCAATCCCAAGTTCATTGATCAAGGAAGCAGTTTTAGTTCTTGCGAGATGGAAGTATCTCGCAGATGATTTCTGCTTAATATTTCAACATTTTTCTGGGAATAATCTTACAATGAAGTTAACGCTGAGCAAATGAATATGTTAAGAGACGTCACATATTCAAGAAAAGGTTTATAGGTTAAAAATAAAATGAATAAGGGAATGTAGTCCTTGTTTAACTACTGAAACAATTCTGTTAAATTGCTGATAGCCCGGTATTCATCAATGTTTTTCACTACATTTGTGAATGGTCCAAACTACCATAGCTGAATGGACTGTACTTAAATGAGGAAACAGCTGGTAACGCTAGTGTCTTCAACTCAAAGTAGGTATGGTTTTTCGCCCTATGTAGTAATTTTCCATTTTCTGACTACTACTACATACCGTAAGCAGCTTCATATCGAACTTTTGTGTTTAGTTTTTATTTGCTGCTTTGATGCCTTGATCAAACTGTTCAACTATCCAATATGTTAAAATTGGAGTGCATGGGTTACGTTTAATGCTATACATCATATATTTGTAGGTGGGAACAAAAGCTACAGACATCCCACTTTCCAGAGATGGTCTTTGGGGGTAGTTCTTTGGTTCTTAAACATACGCATAGTGGCACTAAGATTCATTTTAATGCATTTGATGCTCTGACTGGCTGGAAGCAGGAAGCATTGCCACCCGTCGAAGTTCCTGCAGCTGCAATATGGAAATTCAAAAGGTGAGCTCATTATCCTTGTAGATAACCTTTATTGGTTCATTTAAGCAAGTTAATCAAATGCTATGCTTGGAACTATGAACTTAAGCTAGGTTATTTCTGCTCCTCTTTCCCCTCCCTTTCTAATAACTTCAGAAACATTGCTTTCGTGACTCTCATTTCTTTTGTGTACTTGCAGCGAATCCTTCCAGCAGGTGATACTGGATTATGACTATACTTTCACAACACCTTATTGTGGAAGTGAAACTGTTGAGATAAATGCAGAGGTTTGTTTTCTCTGTTTATTTATTTCATTCTAGGCTATTTGTTACCATTTTCACGGTGGGATGACAGTCTTTACGTAGCTTTTTTCCTTCATGGGAGTCCCTTTTGCTGTCATTTCTTCCCCAAAATTACTTGACAAGAAATTAGCGAACTAAAACATCTAAGTAGCTGAAGGAAAGGGTCTAATGGGAGAAGAAGGTTATTCGCTATTGGCTCTCTCTCATCTACTAAAAGGGGAACGAATATCATGTTACATACCATACAGTTTAGTCATAGATACTGAAAATTTATGAGGAACAAGAACTGCTTCTAGTTATACTTGAATTGGAGCCTGTTATATTACTGGCACTTAGATTATATCAAATAATTTAATACTGCTGTTTTTTAAATGGGCAGCTAGGAAGAGGAGCAACCTCTGAAGAGGGCAACTGCAGTCTTTCTTGGGAGGAATGCAAGGAAGAAATTGATGTGGCTGCACTGGCATTAAAAGAGCCAATTCTCTTCTATGATGAGGTTGACAGCAGATAAGAGAACTAGGAGCAGATTGACATGCATATTCAATATTCTCTTTTCTCTCCTGTTGTCCGTTATTCTGCCATGACCCAAGTTAGTGTTATATTTCAACAGGTAATTTTGTATGAAGATGAATTGGCTGACAATGGGGTTTCACTTTTAACTGTGAAAGTGGTAAGATCCTGACTCTCACGCGTCTGGGCTATTTATAATTATCGTGCATATGATCAGCTTCCTTCTAAGCGTTGGGACTTGTTTTGTGAATTAAGTTTCCTTCACAATGTTGGCATGTCAAAGGACTGATCAACATTCACTTTCTTTGTTTTTGTAGAGAGTGATGCCAAGTTCTTGGTTTGTTCTCTTGCGTTTCTGGGTGAGTTCAAGTTTTTGAGTTCATTACTTCAACATAAAGCGTTTGTAGAATGAGTAGTTTGTTTGTCCCATCTTTGATCTTTGCGGTCCTGCTGTTGAATATAGCAAAACGGTTAACAAACAAATGGATTATTATGAACTGAAAGGAACTGATACCTTTTCTCACAGCTTAGAGTTGACGGGGTGCTTATGAGATTGAGAGACACGCGTATGCATTGCATTTTTGGGAAGAATACAAGCCCTACTATTCTTCGAGAAAGCTGTTGGAGAGAAGCCACATTTAAAACTTTATCTGCTGTGAGTATAGAATCTCGTTGGAAGGTTTTATGTTCTGGCTGCAAAAGTGTGATATTGCGATTTGTGTATTTTCTTATTACCAACTCTTCTAGATGGATATGCATGTCCTTTGTTTTTGTGTATTTTTGGGAGTTAATGAGACATTTTAGGACTTTTTTTGCACAATGTATCATCATTTTTCTGTTGATGAATCTGGGGATAGTTCTGATAGTTCCACTAAGAGAATCCTCTTTCTTATGTGTGTCGTGTGGAGGGAGATTATCATGACCTCTTCTGCTTGCCCACAAGATTCCAGAATCATTCACCACTTCCTTGTTACGTATGGCATTGTAACTGCATCTTCACTGACAACTGCTGATGTGGAAACAATTATTCTTAGCGTTCTTTTTCAAGATTTCCTTACTTTTTGTGGCAAGGATGGAACAAAGTAACATAACCAGCCATTTCAACAATATGGGATCTGAAAGTGGCATGTGCTATTATTGCACCTTTTTATGCTATCTTGTTCCTAGTTGTCCATGCATCATCTGCTCATGACGGTGGACCATTTTCTCGGTCTGTTTTTCATAATGTAACAGTTTTGTCTTGTTAAATGATGCAGAAAGGTTACCCTTCTGATTCTGCAGCATATAATGACCCCAGCATCATCAGCCAGTGGCTTCCAGTCATCATGCATAAGACCCAAAGGCTTAAACTTCCTGGTAGTCAGTAAGGCTGTTATTTATCCTTGGAGACATTGCGGATCAAAACTCGTGCAAAAGACAAACCATTTCTACGTAGCAGTTACAGTCTCCTTTCCAGTAGATGTGATCTGCGTATACATTGTTACATTCCTTCATCTTCGTTTGTTTAGTGGCTTGTATTATTGTACATCACCGAGAAAATTGGACAATATGCATCCCATGGTGCCTTCAAAACAGTTTTAGAAGATATGTTGACATGCATGCTTGTCTAATTGTATGGTTTGTGTAATTGTCACCAACTGTTGCAAGATTTTGAGTGGGTTGTGGGAAGTAGAAGCTACTGAGTGGGAGATTTGATTAGTTAGAAAACAGAATTGGGATTGCTTATCAAAAGGAAAAGGACAGGGAATTGGTATTTTTATGGATGGTCGGATTGGTTTTCAAAAATTAGTCAAGATGAGCATAAACTGGTCCGGACCCTAAATTATCAAAGAGACCAGGATTCAACTACAATGCATTTTGGAACAAACAGAAACATATATAGAATGCACATTTGCAGTGCCCACACCCTTGGCCGAATCAGATTTACATCTCACACCCTTTGCCGAATTTGCATAGGGTGCCGAATTTGAGCAAGTCGTGTCCAGAAGTTAGAGTAGCATCACATATAAACAAATAATTATGTGAAAAGTATTATTACAGACACACAGACCAAAATAAATTTGTGTATGGAGCTATTTAATACGCGTGAGGCTCCAATTACATGTGCTCAAAGTTTTTTGTCCTACGCATTTTTCTTATGTGAACAAGTAAGCCCATCTTTCTGAAAAAAGTTTACATTCGAATCACAGCCTACAAGCTAGAATTTCACAGGGGAAGACAAGTTAAAACCAGTTGGATTTTGCAAGTGGTAATAGATCCATATCAGGATTTCTTCCTTGTGCAACCATTAGCCAGCATTTGAGATGCTAGCCATTACCATGTAATCACTTACAAATATCTAACTTACTGGGCACGAAAACACATACTTGGCAGCTGAACCAGA
Organism: Arctostaphylos glauca; assembly: GCA_019985065.2. Lineage (NCBI taxonomy): Eukaryota > Viridiplantae > Streptophyta > Magnoliopsida > Ericales > Ericaceae > Arctostaphylos > Arctostaphylos glauca. The sequence goes on along the minus strand of JAHSPW020000006.1, from coordinate 4,105,242 downwards.
AAATCTTCTAATAGGAGGACAACAACTGCAGCCTTTAAAAGTTAAGCACCGAGAATAAAACACTGAAGCAATGGCTTGCAATTTTGGGATTCCTCCTGCTGGATTCGGCTCAGCTTATGTATCAACTTTGTGACGAGGGATGTAGGTAAGTCAAATTATAGCCATCGCAAGTCAAGTAGAAATGCTTAATAAGTATCTGAATGAAGAGTACAGTTCGCATGCAAGTACATGAACATTATAAAATTACAAAACCAACTGCAACAAAAGTGGAAGTTTCACTGCCTTCAAACCATGCATAGCTTTCACGCATATCTCCCATTTCAGAAACATTCAGCCAGCAATCAAAAAAAGCATCTGATGCTTGATTGCTGAGTTAAATGAGACCCGGAAATGCCATATCCGAGTGGTATTGGAGTGGCCCTTGAAACATTTCTAGGTTTACATGGCATGAATTTTAGTCTATAAACGAGAACAAAACTGAGATCCAAGAGTTATACGAATAAATACATCCTAAAGATTCTTTTCACAACAACAAAAGCATGAATGAATGAAACTTGATGAGGAATCCAACAATAGAATTGTAAGACGTAAGTTTAACAATCAAAGGCAGAGAGAGCATCACGAAATTCACAAACACTAAACACTGAAATCCAGTGAAGGCTAGCCTGATCTCATCTATAGAACTTCACAAAAGTTTCGAATTCTCAAGTTCGAGAAAACAGAGTAGAAAACATAGATTATTTAGTTCCTCCTACAGAAGCAAAGTTTCCACCAACTATAACTTCCCCGAATATATCTTGCACACTGTGTGTTGATCCAATGGTCTGATCTCAAGTACCTGCAACGATACAAGCATTGTGCAAATTGGGTCAGTTCAGGGTTAATATGCCAAATGGAAGGGTTGATAGGGATCGCGTTTATAACAGTGGAGGAATTGAAATGCATATGCACCACGGCCATTAAACTGATCATGTACATAAAAAAAAAAAATCCACTAATTATAACCTTTTTTCGGCCATATATACAGCGAGAGGCGCATCTACTTTCAGGAGACTCTATGCTCAATTATGATAATTGTGTCTCAAAAATTGCACATGCTCGAGAACTAATAAACTCAAAGACCAAATTTTTTTGAAAGACGGCACGAGTTCAATTACATACTTCATAAGTGGCCATAATTCAAGAGTTGAACAAATAAATTGAACACCTTAAATAAGACCAAATTCAACTAGTCATTACCACCAGATAACTTCGAAGCAACACTTTTAGAAGTTTGATTGGAAACAGAAAGATATTTACACCCTCCCTTCTCGTTTCAAAAGACCTCTTTTGCTTCCTTGACACACTGAAATATGCACCCAACAGATGTCTGAAAAGCTCCCAACTCAGCTTTGTTAGCCTACCGACATGTAAACGCTTGGAAAGACAGATTAATAGAGTTGTCGACGCTGCATCTAAGATTACTTGTGTTTAAGAATGCTCATGGTAGAATAAATAACTGTTTCCTTAAACTTGTCAGAACAAAATGGTTTTGGTGAGCATTCTGAATTAACTATCGAGACAAACAAAGCTAAAAATACTCCACAGTAATCAAAATTGGCTGCACATACGTAAATGAACACTTTCTGGAAATGATAAGGTCAATAGAAAGGGATCAGCAAGAACTTAAAATCTAAAATTTGGCAGATGCATCGGAGGCCAATGCGATTTCTAGCAAAATTTATTTGATCAAAGTGGAGGCAATGGTGCATAACCACAGAATGATAGTTAAAATGAAAAAGCAACAAACATAAGAGACCTACAATGTGGCATTATTGCTCCTCCTTTTGTTCACTGTCAAAGCTCCTTGCATCACCCATCTTTTCCATTCCTCCCTATCAATCCCAATCCCAATTCTTTCTCATTAACCAAAATTCACAAACTGATGAACACTAAACTACTACACCCTCATTTTCATAATTCAACCGAATGAACATATTAGTGAACAATCAAAAATCAAATTCATATGCTAGATGATTGCGAGAATGGTATTAAACCAAAATAAAATATTTTTTGTTTCTTAATTGTCGCGTTTCCTATAAGCAGTAAGACTCACAAAGAGAATACTAGCGATCCTGACAAGTACGGCAGAAGGTACCATGAGATAGCTCGCAACAAGCCCGCAATCTGATGGACAGGTGCGATGTGAGGCGAGGTCCAGCGACCAGAGGCAGAAGAGATTGAACGCAGCCTAATTCTCCCAAGTTCCTTCAAACCAGATTGTACCAATGACTTAGAATAAGACCACAACTAATTCCGACCAAAATCGAAGAAAGTTAAGCACCGTTTGTTTGCTGACACAAATAGCTCGAATTCACCAATTCTGAAGTTCAATTGGAGAAAGAAAATGTGGGCTTTTTCGTCGATACCTGGGATTGGCGAAGGAAAGGCGGCGAGATTGGAGGCGAGGGGCAGCGAGCGGCGGAGGACGGATGCGGGAGAGAGGCGGAGACGAGCGGATGGTTGAAGACCTAGCTGTGGCAATCACCGATCTGGAAAGCGAACCGCGCCAAGCCATTGTGGGAGTAACTCTCTCTCTCTCTCTCTCTCTCTAGCGGGTGTTGATAGAGAAGAAGCAAGGAAACGTGAACGAAATGCGGAGGGCTTTGGGGTAGGGTTTAAGAGCGTAAGAGCCTGTTTGGGAGCGGTTATTCGCGTTTGTCATATTTTGTTTATTTATCTACACATGGGATAAGATATTTC